>JAACJT020002849.1:0-11087 GCA_009936485.2 Gymnarchus niloticus | reverse complement strand
CTACATTTATGTATAAAACGTGACATAAAGATTATTATTATTATTGCATCTTAAGTTTTGCACAGATGATAAGAGAATTTTCTATAAGCCAAGATAAACTGTGAATCGGGTGTTTCCATTAACTGATGTCATGTGAATATAATACCATATATACACTGAGATGGGGGATTCAAATCCCACCTGTGGCTGGGTGTGTGTGGAGTTTGTAAGTTCTCCCTGCTCTTTGTTGGTTTCCTGCCTCCAGGCCGTGGGCAGGCGGACTGCAGCTGGGCAGGGGGGTGGGCAGGGGGGTGGGCATGCAGGCAGGCTGCAAAAGAAAAAAAAAAAAGGACCAATAGTTTAGGTTAAACCACATATAAAAACACAAAGAAAGTGTGTCAGTAAACCAAATACCTGGCAAACAGACCTTCAGAATGATAACAGCACAAGAATAGCAAAGATCATTTCAGAGTTTTAAATAAAAATTCACAATTGACATTTCATATTTAGCTGACCTCTAACTCTGAGATAAATATTTCTGCATATTCATCAAATTTGCAAGTAAATTGGAACAATAAATTGTGTAAATTGTGTGAGCCAAAACTGAAGTCCATTTGTTTTGAAAGTCAAGTGCATAAACACCTCAGATATTGGTTAATGGAAAGGTTTGCCATTCAATGTGCGCAGCTCCAGTCAAAAGTTGCAAAAGCAGATTTTACTTTGGACAAAGCCAACATAGAGCATCTGTTCAGACAGAAAGAACCACAGGGTAAAGATCACCAAAAAATTAGATCACCAAAAAAAAATTAACTACTACAATTCATGGAATAGAAAACACCCACAAGTCCAGAGCCACTACTACATAAACCATGGTAATACAGGGCGTCTGTGCATCTCCTGCCACTAAGGTGCACGACGACATGACGACACAGTAGACAGCTACACTAACGAGACTGCAGTAACACACAAGAAAAGAAGGCATCTTTTACCATGCACCCTCGAACAACGCCGTAGGTTAGAACAGAACCTTAGGCTCAACATAGCATGGCTGCAGCGTTTCATTTTGCATATTCAGTTTGTATACATCAATTTACAATAAAAAAAAATCATGTTACTATAGAGTACATGGTTTGCATTTCCTCTCCCGAACTATTTGGCTTTACTTTCCAGAGTTGGTAATGATGTTAAATTTTATTTAATCTGCTTAGTTCTTTTATTAGCAAAATAATTTTTTAAAATTTGTAGCGTAGTACCCTTATTTTGAGGTGCTATGTAATGAAATCAAACAGTATATCAGTAGTACTCAAAACCTTTCAAAGAAAAAAAAAAACTGTTAAAAGCATTATGCTCTGTAAAAGCTTTAATTATCTGTAGCATCTTGACTACATTAAATGAGACACCTGGGCAACAGTCGGGTTGTGAAATCAGTGTATGGGGAAAGTCATTTTCAGGGTGGCAGGGGAGGCGAGTCTGAAAACCCGGGCAGCAGCAGTAGCTTTAACGTATGCCTGCACCGCCACCTAGCGGTCGGACAAACAACTGCATTAACAGTCGTTGGCCGGTTGCTACGCTGTCGTCAGTTGAACTCGGTTTTTTATAACTATGCTGGTAAACCTGCTTCACTTTCGATATTATGGTTCTATATCTAACTATTTAAAAAGAGAACATGAAAGAATAATCAAATGAGTGGGGGAATCCAGGGAAAACAATTGTTAAAAGCGCCTGAATGCTGTGCTAAGACACTCGCCACAGAATTGAGCAGCTAGCTGCGTAATTTTTATTATTATTTTTTTTTCCAAGTTTATTTTATGTGTTCAGTTTAGACAGCGGAGTGTCTCTTGTGTGAAATCCTGTGGGAAAAAAAAAAAAAAACCCGCCAGTTTGCCGTTGGCGATATCGTACAATCGTGAATAATTAAACCTGTTTCGGCCCAGGGACTTCATTTTATTCCAACTCAAGCTCAGCATCGTTCTACATCTTCAAAGGTCCAAAGGTAACTGGATCGGATCGCTAACATTCTCAAACCTCACATTTCCATGTTTACCACTTTTGGGAGAAGCGATTATGCCTTAAATCATTAAAGCAATAAAATCACGGCTCTTCACTAGACTGCAGAAGTTATCGAATCGGCTGCATATTCAACGCGACTCTCCTGGGAGCTCAGCTTGGGAAGCCGTTATACGCTTGAGCGTCGTCTTTACTCGGCTCGGCTCGGCTCGACTCGGCTCGATTCGGCTCGGCTCGGCTCGCTTGCCGTTCCGTTTCCATTGCAGAAAGCTGGTGGTCATGACGCTGCACGCGATTCCCGTGACGTCATCTTCAACGCGACAAACAGCAAAGAACAATGGATGATATGGAAGGGACTCTGTGTTTGATTCTCGGTATGTGGCTATTTGCCACAGCAAGGAGAAAACTTGTATTTCAGAAGAGGCTGAATGGCAGCAAAACAAAACACCGCTGAACAACGGTGGTCTACTCGGTCGAACGCCCAAACAGACGGTCCGCGGCGGCGACTTTGCAAAATCTGAAAGATCTGAAACACATACACAGCATGCCCATTTTAATAGGTAATAGAAGATGACCACGGCGTGGTTTTGCGGGAGTCCATATCGGTTAAAGTTCAAAATAATAGACGGTCAGTCAAATACAAAATAGCTTGCCAAAATGTTTTGCTCAGTATACCCCGTCGCGTGTTGATGACGCAACGCTATTGATTCTCTTTGGCCAATCAGGAGCATGAAGCGTTCTCACGTGACCGTCGTGGTACCCACTCGGCTCGGTTGGAACCGCGGCATAGATGGGACAAAAAAAAAATAGCACCAGGTACTTATCCTCAGTTTTGCCAAATGGAACCGCAAAAAAGAGAGTCAAGTCCAGCGGGTTCCATGCGGTGGAAAAGGGGCTATATTTAGAACTTTATAATTGAGTTTGGACATACCATGGACAAAGATGTGGTGTGTAGTCCAGTCGCGTTTCTGCAGTTTGAAAAAAGTCCGCTCTTAATAACATGCAGCTAGCGATTGCGCTCAGATCCAATGACTAGCATTGTCAGGTTGCCAGGGAGTGACTGACAACGTTCTGATCAAATGATGTTGGGCACTTTCAGATTGACAGTATGCTACACCAGTGGCTTTGGAGGGGGCACTGGCAGGGCCAATCGTATTTTGGGGGGGCGGGTACCATCACGTGCCACCTTAGTAGACCTGCCCCTGTTACACACATGGCAGAACCCGGGATGCATCTTTCACTGAGTCTGAGCACTTGCCCTTGAGAGTGCTTTCTCTAAGCTGCCCAGAACCTTTTCTACGGCCCCATCCTCGGTAGCACTGATTATTTTCATGTCTGCCTATTGGACCTGTTCCAGTCCAATTGGTTTTGGACCCTAGCATTCGTCTGCAACAGGGTTACTTCAAGCTATCGCCATAGTGCTGACCGTTCCTGGCTTAAGATGTTTCACCTTTGTCCAGGGCTCTCTCTGATGCTCACTATAGCTTCCTGGATCCATTGTCAATGGGCTTACACCTAAACACACTAGACAGCTCTGAGTCGGGGCAGTGTCTTACAAACATCATTGCAGTCTCAGTCAACATATTCTCCATCCTCCTACCACTTCTCCTAAAGTGTTTGTCTGCCTGCTCAGTTGCAGTGGTCAGCTGCACCCAGCAGCCTACTGGTTGTTCATCCAACTTTGAGTGGGTGGCATAAAAATCCGCCAGATGCAAACTAGACTTGAAAGTACTTCTGGGCAAAAAAAAAGTTACACACTCTAATATTCTGTTGCACTGCCTTTAGCTTTGATTACAGCACTCATTCGCCATGGTATCCGTCTGATAAGCTCATCCAATGTCACAACATGTTTTTCCATCCAGAGTTGCATTCATTTTTTGCCAAGACCTTGTATTGATGATGGGAGAGTTGGACCGCTGTGTACTTAATTTCGTTGTACCCGTTACAATGACAATAAAGATATTCTGATTCTAAAGTCTTGTCTAGCGCATCCCAAAGATTCTCAGTGGGGTTAAGGTCTGGACTCTGTGGTGGCCAATCCATGTGTGAAAATGATGTCTCATGCTCCCTGAACCACTCTTTCACAATTTGAGCCCGAAATCAAATAGCAAAAAACCAACAGTGGAACTCACAGCTATGTTTAATAGTGAAAGTAAGAGCATTTGCACACGCACAGTGCGAAGAGAACTCACGTTTTGGGACTAAACATCTGTCTAGCCTTAAGAAAACTACTTATCAGTCAGGCTAATCAGAAAAAAAGGCTTCAGTTTGCTAGGGAGCATAGAGATTAGACCCTGGAGTGATGGAAAAAGGTCATGTGGTCTGATGAGTCCAGTTTGACCCTGTTCCAGAGTGAGCAGGTCAGGGTAAGTGGCAGATGAAGAGGTGCACCCGTCATGCCTAGTGTCTTCCGTACCAGCCTGTGGGGGGCAGTGTTATGATCTGGGGTTGCTTCAGTTGGTCAGGTCTAGGTTCACCAACGTCATGTGCCCAAAAAATGAGGTCAGCTGACTACCTGAATATACTGAATGACCAGGTTTTTTCATAAATGGACTGTTTCTTCCCTGATGGCACGGGTATATTCCAAGATGACAATGCCAGGATTCATTGGGCCCCTTAGTTGGGGGTTGCATTCCTCACAGCCGGGGCGGAATGCGAGAGGAGCCACAGTTACCACTAATGGATAGCTAAGCCAACGTCAGTAACGTCGTGTCGCAAAAAAAAAAACATGCGTATCCAGATGTGTTCAACACATTTAAGTGTCCTCTGAAAAATTTCCGTGATGTTTTGACAGAAAAATTCTTGTTTTCTAAACAAAATCAAAGGAATAGTTGGCCAATTGTTTTTTTTAACCAGTGGGAAAATTTTCTTAGGTATGTTTGGACAGCATTCAATCTACTGAACATTGTAATAAAGCCACTGTGCTTGATGATTTTACTGAAGACAGAAATCGTCTATGTGTTTATCCCCAGCCAGGAGATGGCAGGATACTCCAAATAACAGCAGCATCTCACAAGACCCCCAGCCTTTGTTTACAGGGCATGAATCATTCTACAGTCCATGTACTTGCATTACATCAAATTTGCACAATACGCCTAACCTTAAGAAGTATTGACAATGCAAGTTGGCCATAATTTTATTATTTTTTACTTCAAAGGATGAAATTTCCCTTGTTGTGTTAAATGATTCTGTATATGGGAATACTGATTAAATGTCAGGAAATGTTTTGGCTGAGTTGGATATTTTCTGGCTATCTGTATATATATATATATATATATTGAGGTATGTAAATCGAGGTGTTTTGCGATGTGCTATAAGTGAAGAACACCGCAAAACCTTTTAATATAGATATTAATATTTTCAGGAGTTTCCTTTGGAACTAGAAGGCGGGTTTCTAGGCAATTAACAAGTGCTAAAAATAGTATGGTCCCAAGATCAGAAATATGACGTTGTGAAGTGATATGGATTTAAAGTGCATTACACTGGCATAAATTGCAGCAAACAAACTGTAGAATAAAAAGGTAATATAATATAATTGTGTCCCTTCCAGGGTGCCCCATGTTTCCTGGCGTCCCTGCACCAAGGATGGATGAACTGCTTTTTTACCCAGTGTTAAACATTTTGCGTTCAATACGTCTACTTATTATAGATCTTAGGTTAAACCTATACTGTATATGGTCCATAGAAAATTCAAGATGAACTATTTTACGTTTCTTCTGTTAATCCACGCATCAATTTTTAAAGCCACTTATCCAAGTGTAGTTTGCAGTGACTCCAGAATTGCAGAAAAATGTCAGCTTGTAACTCGCACCGGGCTGTAAACAAAGTAAACATGCACGCACAAACAAGCGGCGCTCTTCGTCTGTGGGGATGTGGGTTCAGATTAAACATCAGCTCTGTCTGCGTGTGTGTGCGCGCATTCGTGCGCGTGTTTGTGTGTGCGCGCGCGCCTGTGTGTGTGTGCGCGCGCGCGCCTGTGTGTGTGTGTGTGTGTGTTTGTGTGTGTGTGTGTGCGCGCCTGTGTGTGTTTGCGTGTGTGTGCGCGCGCGCCTGTGTGTGTGTGTGTGTGTGTGTGTGTGTATGCGCACGTGTGTGTTTCCTGCAGGTTCCCTGATTTCCTCCCACAGTCCAAAGAGACTCTGTTCAGGTCAGCTGCCCTTAGGCTGTAGGCTACAGGATCAGCATGACCCAGTTCTAGGAAACGATGGAATGAATAAACCCTGAGAGGAATGCTCTCCTCTGTGACGAAATTTAAGCTGAAATTAATATACATCCTGCTTATGCCTCTGCTCTGACAAATGGTCATGTTAAATGATCTCTTTGACACGACCATTACTTACTGTCAGTTTTTACTTTTGCAACAGAATAGTGTTCTGAGTTGTGGTGTGTCTTTCACAGCTAACATGAGCAGTAAACTATAACATAAAACACTAAAATTAGACTGCAGTGCACAGGAGGTTATCTCAGACATGAACACTCCATCATTATCACACGGTGACGATGAAAATGAACAGAGACAGGCTGAAGCATCAAGGCGTGAGTTTTTTACGGACCAACGCTGGCCAAGCTTCCTTTTTGTTGTGTGTAAAGTAATGTAAAATAATGCATGCTCCGTGCATTCTCATGAACCCGTCGCAGTTTTTGATACTCAATTTTTCTTTCACATTCAAACATACCTTCAGAGACGGTGGCTGGAACTCAGCTTTAATATTTGTTTTCTCAGTAAATTACAGTGAATCATCATACACCATGATGACTCGGTTTGCTAAATAATTATGCCTCCATGAAGGCATAATGGCACTGGAATAAAAGATTGTCCTATTGTCTGCATCCAGCATCTTTCTGTCAGTCTCAGGTCCCGAACTGTCTATTTTACAGAGGCTCCACGGATGGGGTCCGAACTTAGGGCAGTCAGACGTGAACATGATTTCCTTAGCTATGGCACTTTCAATCATCCAGATTTCCGGCTCCATTGGTTTTCCACAGGAATTCTTTACTTGTGCAGATTCATGCAGTCATGGACCACGGCTATGGAGCCTGTCAACACATAAAACATCTGAGGATTTTGAAAGACACTTTACCAATATCAGGGGTCGCTTATTCTGTGTGATTTTGTGTGATTTGAATAGGAATTTAAAAAAATAGACGATTGCACTTCTGATGTTAAAATTTAGTTGGTTGTTTATATTTAACATTTTATATATTTGCCAGTGAAGATATACTCTGGTGTTTTTGCCGTGTTACTGGTATGAAATAGTGGGAGTTTAAATAAGACTTATTTACAGCAAAATTGATCACTTAGTCCTCTCTGCTGCTGGTAGAGGGCTGCATTTCCCTTTTTTAAGCACCAAGGAATTTGTGAAATATTTTATTTAGAGAAATGGGTTCAGCTCAAAGGAATTCATAAAGATAGCTGAAGGTTCTATAAACTATGGAAATATATGACCTACCCTTAGTGCTTCTTGAAATGCAACAAGGGCAGTGAGACGTTAAGGTCGAGATTTAACACTGGAACACCATCATTTGTGGTATATACTTAATAATTGATTTTTTCTCTCTCCCTAAGGGAGAGAACGCTTACCTTTCTTGTGATAAGAGCGTATCAATCGGTCCTCCGTATTTCTGGTTGAGCTGACATCGCTGAAGCGGGAGTGGAGCAGGGCTCCTGTGTAAGACAGAGCCTCTCGCTGTCAGCCGCGTTTCCTGGACTGACACTTGAAATGGCACCTAGGGCTGGGATGAGGAATCATCACGTGAAAGCTGTTTTACACCAGCCGCGGCATCTGTCTTCTGAGGAGCTTCGAAAGTCACGTTCTCACACTGCAGCGTAGTGCCGGCATTACTGACAGTGACACACTGCAGTGCCGTGTGTCTAAATGAGGTCACGGCCCCTGACCAATAAGGGAAAGACGTTATCTCGGTGCATGGAAAATGGCAGAAGATATCTGGTTCCTTAAAGATAAAAAGAGATGAAATGATTTCCTCTTTTGCGTCTGTGTTTCATCATCAGTATGCCCTGGAATTTTCCAGTGCTAAAATATGCCTGCTGTTCTCTTGTACATTTGTGCTGACCGTGACAGAAATTTGTTATGGACTTCAAAGGACTGGAAAATAAGTGTAAATATTTTCTAGAAGGGGGTGCAAAGGCTGAGTTTATGTGGGTGAGCTTGTGCTCTACGTTAAGAGTATGTAAACACAGCATCCTTCGACTTGGAGCGTGAATGTATCTGTGTAAGTAAATGAGTGAACACAGGTCCGCTCCATGATCCTGTCTTCTAAAATGCTGCGACCGTGAATGATTATGAAATGAGAATGTCCGCTGTATGCCGGCATGTGTACGTACACACCCAGTACACACCCAGTACACGCCCAGTACACACCCAGTACACGCCCAGTACACACCCAGTACACACCCAGTACACGCCCAGTACACACCCAGTACACACCCATTGGTCATGGAAGGGCTGCCATAGACGGACTTGCAAGCCACCCTCTATTTTGCCACCATTTGCAAGCCTCCTGTCAACATGGCAGCCTGGTGTATCGGGACACGTGTTTGCTGGTCCATCGTCGAGCCACACAGCATGGCCTCGCACTGGGAGAGGGGCCCCACTGTGGCCCCCAGCTATGAACCCCCAGACCCCGCCTCCCCAAATTTCATCACTGCAGGCATCCTCGCTTGTCTTTTGAGGCAAGTTTTAATAAATGAAACCACGCTAAGGGCAGCCAGAAAGGCGTCCTACCACGTCCTTTTCATATAGTCTTGTCGGTGAGGCTGTTTGAAGTGCACGCACTCCCTGTCTCGTCTAAACTGCATTTCTGAAGCACGGTCGCAGTGGAACAGCAGAACACGCTTTTGCTGCAATGTCTCGCAGAGGAGCTCCCCTGTTGTGCCATCTGTCAGAGCCAATTTTTCCTCCTCTCTCTTAAGCTACTCGCTGGCTCTTCTTTATTTGCGCCACAGTTTAGTACAGGGA
Organism: Gymnarchus niloticus; assembly: GCA_009936485.2. Taxonomy (NCBI): domain Eukaryota; kingdom Metazoa; phylum Chordata; class Actinopteri; order Osteoglossiformes; family Gymnarchidae; genus Gymnarchus; species Gymnarchus niloticus. The sequence continues at coordinate 2,124 of JAACJT020002849.1, read as the reverse complement.
AGTATGAGTTGATCTAGGCTGTCTTATCCAGGAGTTGGAGCTGCCAGACCTTTGTAGGCGATTACATACTGACATCATAAGGCGCGAGTCCATGAATCACGGTGAGGAAATGGAAAAACTTGTCGGGAAAAAAAGGACGGACCGCCACAAGGGCTCACGCGAATAGTGGCATCCCCGCAGCTGGGATCAACCCTGCTGCCTTGGAAGCATGAGATGTGGTGTATTCTGCCATCTTTGTCCAGTGTCCAATTTTAACTTCCCATAGCTGAAGCTGTGAACAAATCTGCTGACTTTCGCTGCAGAAGTTCGCAAGGGAATGCTGCCCACTACATGGGCTCTTCCAGCTTCTGGCACACTAAAATACTGCCATGAAAATACCTCCCTTCAAGACCTACCACAGTCCTCCCTCTTAGTGATGGTTCAAGCTTTGATTACATCTCACGTCCACAGGTGCTTCTAAGGAGAGGCTGGGGAGGGGAGGCAGGCCCTGGCCCCCCATGATGAGACTTCCATTTATTAACTGATGGCAATGTAAGTTTTTTTTTTTCATTTGTGTCCCTCTAGAAATGGTCTAGATCCCCCAATGATCATGTTTATAGAGAAAAAATTAATGAGTCGTATTTCTCCATATTATCAATTATTTTCATTTTTTAAATCCAAGGCAGATAGAACTGGTTGTCCTGAATTGTCTTGTTTGGGTGAGCAGATCCTGCGTAAGAGAAAACGTTCCTCTCGTCTTTGTCAGTCGGAGAAGTTTCCATTTTCTTCCACGGGGGTGCAGCGCGGAAGCAGCAAGTCCGCTGTTACTCGACACTAAAAACAGCGTAGGCATTTCTGCAATTATGCAAATTTATAACCATGCAAAATCGGTAAAAAGGGAGAAGACGTTTGTGCAATGCAATCTCTGGTTGACTCATACATGATTGCATCCTCAACGTGTCACGTTTTGCATTGCAGAATAACTCACTTGAATGCACCAGCACACAGAGGAATTACTTGATACTCAGTTAGTTGAGTTGGCCCTCATGCTTTGTTTTGGAAGTACTCATTTTTTATGGGCATAACGAAAAATTCATTCAGAATGGAAAACTAATGTTTGGCTGCATTTGGACATTTTCACCTCAAAAGTAAGGCACTTCAATGGATGTGAAATTGACCTTATCCATTCAGAGCTAAATGAAACGGTGCTGACTCCTTATATTTCTATCTGTATGTTTTTCATATCGTATCGTAGACCACGTATCTACATGCATGCCATGTTGTGTCTGAGAGAGACGTAGGCAGCCCTGCTAAATTTCACAAACGTACTCAATCACTATAAACATGGGCGCGCAAAATTAGAAAGTGGCCGAGAAATATATTGGTGAAATTTCAGCTGTTGAACATGAAATAAAAGTTAGGCAGGCTTGATGTTATTCAACATTACTCTTGAACATAATGGTTAAAGGTTTTGTTAGGTCTTGAGTGGTCCGCGCCAACCCTCTTTTTTCCATAAGTTCTGTTAATTTTATTGTGAGACTTTACAGCTGTCTCGCTATGGCAGCGATATCTCTATTCATGGAATGGAGGCTGCTCGGTGTGAATGGTCTATTATCAGATGACTAAACCGTTAGAGGTTAAACCAGACTACACAGAGGTGGTGTTAATTAACGAGACATAGTTTCATAACTTTTCACCTATGGAAGGTCTGCTCGTGGCAAGAAAAATATCAGTAAATCTTTCCCTAGAAAAATTCTCATATTGCGCATGGGCTTTTTGAAGTCGAAATAAGGTGAGTATTCAAGTTTTCAGCCGCTAATGGCTTATAAACTTGCAGATCCAGGTCTCAAACAAGTAATAGAGGCTCAGAGCTGTTCATGGCTAAAAGGCACTAAGCATGCATATCACTCACTTTGAAAGCTCGTAACTAATGACAGTGGAGTAAGCTTTTCATCAATTAACACATTATCTTTGAACTGAAGTACTCATACCCTAATACTTGTTGTACTTCCTGTTGTACACATGCCTATATATGTCTTGCTGCTGTGGTACTCGTTCATATCTGTGCAGTGTCTCTCAGAGCCGTGCTCAGGTTACTCTTGCTGCTGTGGTACTCGTTCATATCTGTGCAGTGTCTCTCAGAGC
>JAACJT020002848.1:0-57228 GCA_009936485.2 Gymnarchus niloticus | reverse complement strand
ATTCACGACCTCTGATGGGAGACGGCAATGTATTGGCTGCATTCATGGCCTCCGATGGGAGATGGCGATGTATCGGCTGCATTCACAGCTCTGACGGGAAACAGCTTTGTATCAGCAGCTTTAACGGCTCCGATGGGAGATGTTGATGTTCCGGCTGCATTCACGGCCTCCGATGGGAGACGGCGATGTATCGGCTGCATTCATGGCCTCCAACGAGAGACGGCGATGTATCGGCTGCATTCACGGCCTCCGATGGGAGACGGCGATGTATCGGCTGCATTCACAGCTCCGACGGGAAACAGCTTTGTATCAGCAGCTTTAACGGCTCCGATGGGAGATGTTGATGTTCCGGCTGCATTCACGGCCTCCGATGGGAGATGGCGATGTATCGGCTGCATTCATGGACTCCGATTGGAGACGGCGATGTATCGGCAGCATTCACGGCCTCTGATGGGAGACGGTGATGTATCGGCTACATTCAGGTCTCCGACAGGAAACAACGATGTATCAACTGCATTTGTGGCCTCCGACGAGAGACGGTGATGTACTGGCTGCATTCATGTCTCCAACAGGAAACAGCGATGTATCAGCTGCATTCATGGACTCCGATTGGAGACGGCGATGTATCGGCTGCATTCATGGCCTCCAACGAGAGACAGTGATGTATCGGCTGCATTCACGGCCTCCGATGGGAGACAGCGATGTATCGGCTGCATTCGTGGCCTCCGACGAGAGACAGCGATGTATCAGCTACGTTCATGGACTCCGATTGGAGACGGCAATGTACTGACTGCATTCACGTCTCCAACAGGAAACAGCGATGTATCGGCTGCATTCATGGACTCCAACGAGAGATGGTGATGTATCGGCTGCATTCACGGCCTCCGATGGGAGTTGGCGATGTATCGGCGGCATTCACAGCTCAGACGGTTAACAGGGAGATGATTGATGTAACTGGCCTCCCTGTGACTTTGGAAAATGAAATGTCGGGACTCAGCCCGTCTATTTGTACTAGCACTGATGGGATTGGTTTTGTATTTAGTGATGCGTGAGTCCTTGACTGAGACGGCAGAGGGCGTCCATCTATTCTCGTCGCCTTCAAAACAATACTGTCATAATTGCCTTCATTATGGCACCGTCATCTCTTGTCAGAGGGAGTGGGTGGAGGAGTCGAGGGTAGGTGGGGCTCTGGCAGGTTTTAAGACCCAGGTCTGGGTTCCCTCAACTCCAGCTGCACATTATGGACGTCAGTGATTCTGTGGCTGCTGGGAGACCTCAGTCAGACACAACAGGCAGCCAGCACTCTGTGCCCTTCCCTGTGACACCATCTGACCCTTAGTGTGCTTAGAGTGCATCCAGTCCTGGGGGTGAGGGGGTACACACAGTGTGCACAGTCACTGGCTGTTGGTGGTGCTCTTCGAAAAAATCCATTTGGATGTTGCTCTAATAGGGTTCTCCAAACATAGCAGTAATACAATTCTCCAAACATTACGCTGTCCCTGAAGAGAATCGAGGATCATCACACAATATCATTAACAATAAAAGATAGTCCCTTTGAGGATAACTGAATTCCAGCATGAACAAAGTTTCAAACTAGATTCCTGACATCCAGTTCACCCATCAATCCATCTTTTAACATATTCTGGTCAGGGTCACAGAGGGGCTGAGTGCCTATCCCAGGCAGCACAGGGCACAGGGCTGGGGTACACCCTGGATGGGATGCCAATCCATAACATGGCACATACTGACAGACATTCATGTGCTATGATCAATTTCGAGATGCTAGTTTCCATAAATCACATCTCTGGACTGCAGGAGAAAACTAGAGTACCTAAGGAAAAGCTACAAAACACACAGTGAGGATGCAATTTCCTCACACATACAGCAGAGGTTTGGTTCTAACCCCCACTTCTGGAGGTGTGAGGCAACAGGGCTAAGCACTGAGCCACCAAGCTCCCATTCCAGACAAAGTTTGATTGAGAAAAAACAAAGATATTTTCTTGGTATTATTTCTTTTCCTATTTCAGCGTTGCAAGATCATCTGCTGAAAGACTGTAGTACAATTAGTTCAGACTGTGAGTGATCTTCCATAGCTGGAATCATTCAACACACACGATCTCTTCCTCTTCTATGAGTGGTAGTCTTACAACCCATCAACCTCATCAGTTGCCACTGTAAGTCTAAAGTTAATTTTTTCACATTTTTTTCTCTCCACAGGATGTTATTGGTGGTGATGGAACCCGTGGTGGGTGGGAGTATCCCGAACTACCAAACAATGCTGGCATTAGCTAGCTCTGATTATTTATTTCAGAATACTCCCACCCATCACAGGCTTTGAAATCTCATTTAGTGCCCGCATTGATTGGTAGCTGGAGATACTCCCATGGATTTTGAAGCCTTGTTTGTCCGATCATTAATTATTGGGAATGTATGTAGCAGGTGACAGTGGCATGCAGCACTGTACAAAAGCCTTCAGTCACAAAGTAAAATTATCTTCAAATTTTAAATGTGCAGGTGAAAAAATATGAGTCTTTGTCTGCCAAAGTAGTCAACAAAGCCATTTCCAAACCTCTCCTAGAGTCACCCCAGGATTTCCAGTCACCATTTAATATAGCCATGTATTTGTTAAAGTAAATCATTAGCACACCTTGTTTGGCTAATCAATGCCTCACAGACTTAATTAACTAATTAAGTTAATTAATTAAATGAACTGGCTGTGAAATTTAACAAGTACATGGGTCGGCTAGGGTGCTCTTCAGGAGAGCCTTGGGAACCAAAGCTGTGTGCTTCCAGCCACCCAACAAGATATCAGAAACATTTTGGAGAACAGAAGGAATTCTCCTTACTTTTTATTGGATTACTGCTTCTTTGTATGTGTTCTAAAGTTAAATGATGCTCTTTTCTGAGAAAATACACGCTTATTGCGCAGATAAATACCTTTCAACATGATATTCTTTGGTGTCCTCAGACTGTTAGGACTTCCATGCCAAAATCACTGTGGTCTCACCGTCTCTTCCACTCTTCACATTCTGTGGTTTCACGAGGATATATTTAGAAAAGAATCTAAAACTGGAGACTGTACGGGGTCCCCACACATCATTACATCATTTAAGGAAAAATAGGCATTCAACTACATTTGTTCTGCACCATTTCAACTGTGGGAAACACAGCCCAGAAAGGCATTCAGTTTTTCTCATGAAACACCTGCACACACAGGCGCTCGTAGGTGCTCTATTGAGGGACGTGAAGAAATGGCGCACACGCTTCACATGACACCCCCAGCTGCATGGCTGAGAGGCTCCCCTGCGTGTGCAGTCATGAGTATCGGAGGCGTACTCACTCCCATCCTGGCTCTGACACCCTGTCAGGCCCTGTCGATGCTCGGTTCGTTCATATGCCCGCCTTTGTGGTCTAGAGCCCCATCATAAGGTCAGGATGCATTAGTTAATGCTGAGTCTAAATGCATTGACCCACATCAGCCAGATTTGGAGGGAAAAAAATGCAGCCCCTGTCTCATTAGGCAGAAGTGGAGTGGCCATATTTGCTCAGATCTTAAGGACAGAGCAACAAATGCACCCCCACCTCTACCAGAAGGCACATTTCAGTGAAAGCAGTAGACATCTCCGACAAACTGTGGGGGTGACTGCCAGAAACGGCACCCTCAGAAAACCTAGGCAATGAAAGAAGACATCACTGTGGCTGCTTTCCATACATGCTAATGCAGGAGGCACAGCTTTGATTGGGGCTAAAACCCAAGCCTATGCCTAGGGGCTGGTATGTGACAGCGTTGCTATGACGATTACAAAAACAGACACTTTAATTCAGGCAATGAGCTCAGTGTTGGTTGAGTGCTTGAGTTACGTATATGTGAAGTTTATCTCATTCCTTTTCCTATTACCCAACAGCACAGATCTAAAAGCAAAAATCAACAAAAGAAAAATGAATGAGCAGGGACAGTACTAGAGTGGTGCTAAACTGGCAAACCTGCCGAGTCAGCCTGCAGAAACATACCTTATGATACAAAACTACAGAACCTAAGTATGGGATTTTGAATGGAGGCATTCATTAGGGTCCAGACTCATAGGCATGTTGAAGTGGCTTCTTTGGGTATGGTTCACAGCTCTTCTGTTTTTATCAAGACAAGTTTACCTTGGACCTCCAGAGGTTTATAATTCTCATTGCTGAGGACTTTTTGGTTCCTGTCCCTCGATGGTCTTTTGACTTTTCCCTTTTCCTTTTTTCACAAATGTAACAATGTTATTACCACACACTCCCTGCTAAGTGCCCTAGGGAATTTGTGCTGTGAAAGGCACTATATAAAAATAGGATAGTCAGGTTAACAGCCTGGCTCTTACTGAGAATATCCAGAAAGATACTCAATAAGATTTTATGGTTATCTTCTGGGTAGAAGTCTTACAATGAATTCCTATTAGATCAGTCTTCATTCTGAGGAAAACTGATCAGGTTAACAAACATTTTTCATTCTCAAGGAGACAAGAAGTATTTATCCATGTCTTCTCAAGGATTCCCCTCATTGCCTCTCAGAATTCAATTTCATATGGGGACTCTGCAACAGAGCCTAAGGAAAGGGATTTACATTCCTCTGAGGTTTGCTGTGCGATGAAACGTCTGCTAAGTCAAAAATTGAAAAACAAGGATAGTAATATAGTAACAAATAATATACAGATGTGGACAAACTGATGGATATGACTAACCAGATTTTTACAGCCCGCAATTTTAGACCAAGGCTCAGATTGTTTCCTTATGTCTTGGTGGTTTTGATCCTAGATTGGTACAACCTCAAAGAGTTTTTTTCTGGATGCATACCATACATCGATAATTACAGCAGAAAAAGACAAAAATAAAAATCATATTTGTCGCAGAACAGCACCAGTCATTGGCCTTCGCTAGCAGGTTGTTAACACGGAGAGAGGCCAAACCAGGGTGCAAAATGTATTTGATCTCAAACTGGGGAAGATAGGACAGCTCAGGACTCAGTGAGATGCCTTGGAGACTGAGCCGGTGCTGTATGCCCCTTCCTTTTACAAATATGACCTGGTTTTCCATAGAGAGAGGGAACATGGTGATCCTAACCAATCCCTGACAGCTCTATTCCACACACACCTCGGGGAGCCCAGGCCCTGCACGCTGAATGAGATGTGAATCCAGGGGTGTGACAGTAATACAGCCAAAGAGGGGAAGGAATACTATGACCCGGCCCTTTACATCATACAGACACTGGATCATAATGAACAGGGGCTGGTATTATACTTGTAATACCAGTATTATCCTGAAGTCCCATTATTTCTCTTCTATAAACTCAGATGACAGGTGATCATAGACAGGCATGTCTGATGCCTTTTCTGGAATTAATATCACTCACATGACTCAATAGCATGGGCATGAGCAGCTCACAAAGAGTAGATGGCTCTCTTAATGTGTGGCTTGCTTTAATTTTTCCTGTTTTTCAAAGCCTTAGGCTAATGACAGTCGGCACCCCATCCATTGAATTCATTCATTCCCCAAGGCATGATGTCAAGCCGGGGGCATACTGAGGAGAATGCACCCAAATTCAGGTGCTTGACGCGGTCATTTTGATGACAGAACTCTTCCCATGGAGCTCTGGGCCATCTACATATCTCCTTATTGTTCCGTATTATATTCCTAGGAAGGACGTTATACTGAATAAATTTCCATGCCATACGGAAGGGAGATGATTCGCATGTCTTGCCATGTCTACACCTTGCTGAGACAGCAGTTTTGAATGTCATGGTGACGCCAGATCAATGTGTCTCCAGTCACGGCGCATCTGAGAGCAAGGTGCGGCATCTGAAAGATCTATTTCCAGTATGTTTCCATTAATCGGTAGTGCAGAGGCATCTCCACAACCCACGGCCATCGGCAGATACACAGAGAAAACGAGTACCATCGCTAAGGATCCTAGAGATTAATCTAGCTCAGTGTCCCATGTCCCTGACGCATAAAAAGAGCAAAAAATGCACTGATTCAGAATATGTGCATCGCATGGGACACATAAGTGCTAACTGAGGACTGTACAAAATCAGCCCGGTAATCCAGTTATCCTTAATTTGATGAGATGGAATTTAAAAAAAAAAAAAAACAGCTTTGACTAACCAGAAGCAGTGCTGTAAATTTTATTTGACCACAATTGTTTGCAAATGCCCATATAATGTCTGCATCAAAATCCTGCCACCCAAATAGAAACTGAAGAAAGTAGAGATAAAACAGTTTGAAGAAGCATGCCAAAATTCTGTTCTCCACCTTCTAACTTTCCCAGCCCTTCATTTACTGATAGGGATTTGATTTGAATAATGTTTCAGATGGTGGAAATTTACATTTTCGAACATCACCTCCGGAAACAAAAGCCAAAAACTTCAGGAGGACTTTCAAGTGTACAACAGATATTTAAAAATGTTTTTTTTAATTGCAAACTGATGTACACAAAAAAAGAAAATTGCCACTGCCATATATACGTTTGACATGATATTATATATTACAATTTCATTCGTGTTGATTTTGTTATAAAGGTCAGCTAAAAGTGAAATGTTTATTGTCCATTTTTATTTAAAACTGATGTCTGTAAAGATCACAGATATTGTCACAATATTATACTTAAAATCAGTCAGAAGGTGTAATGTTTTTCAGGTATTCTAAGAAGTTTTACAATAGCAAAGTGGAAACAAAAAAGTGTCTAATATTATCACATTTGTTTGACTGTAAAAAGGCCTTTTGCGAAGCCCGCTATACTTGGTATTCCAGGCGAGTAACCTTGTTTTGAACATTTCGTGGTGTGATCTGAAATACCCAAAACTGATCTGAAACTACTGCAAGAGAGAATCTGATAAAATGATAGCTGCTGAAAAATAAAGCGGCCCTGATACAAATTATACCTGTGGAACAGCAATATAAACATCAGGCTTGCAAATGATGTGCATTTAAGTTTTATTACTGAACACAGTCATAGAATTCATAAAGATTTGTTGCTAGTGAGATGCAACTACATGGTCAACCGTATGTGGACAACGAGAAGAATGTTTTCATTTCACCAGAAACCAAGGTTTCTTTTGCTGTTTTGATTTGTTTTCATTGCTTTTCTTTATTGGGATTCATTAGTTTGTAAATGAATCCATAGTTCAGGATTTGGGACTGATTGTTTAAAAAGATGCGGGTCCATGGACTCATGCATGACGAATCTTAAATTAATCACTGGATCCCCATCACCAGCAACACCTTCTGGAAATTAAGTGGTGTAAAAAAGGGATCCCGATGTAGGTGCAGTTGTCCGACGGAGACTCGTTTACTTGTCCGGGTTAAAAAGTTTCAGACTCGAGAAGTCTGTTAGTTGTCAGGTGTTATTCTCTATGAATGGTCCCTTCATCCCTGAGAGAAAAGGTCCCTACAGTTTGGGAATTTCGGAGTGGGACCCATTACATAACATGATCTGCACTTTGTCATCAAAAAAACCTGCAGAATTTTACGTTGGTTCGGTGCTGTTTCCTTCGTTCTTTCAACCTCCTTTTTGCACCACATGGGTGACCTCATGTCTTTCAGCTTGTAGGCCCCTGCAAGGTTGGGCAAATTTCTCACAAGGTGACGGTAAGCGTAATGCTGGCAACAATGCACAGTGATAACATTCCATTTTACAAGAGTTACCTTTTCAGAAGGTTCATTTTCAGTAATGTTCTGTATGCAAAATTGAAGAAGCAACTTCTACACAGCTGCTACATGTTCCCTATTAATCTGATCTGACTGCTTCAGCTCTGACCAGTTCAGACTAATTTGAAGCTTTCAGAGGTCACAACCCTTCATTTGAGCTTTTCCAGTATGAGCAGAATGCGACGTCTGCGATGCTCCCTGGGTCAGACGCTAAAGAGCTGTCCAGCTACAGGCTGGAAAAAGAAGTCATTAAAGAGCAGCTGTTCAAGCTTTTTTGTGCCTTGCAGAGTTGTGATAGAACAGAGTAGGTGGGTTTTGGGAGACTGGGGGTAAGGCAGGTCATTCCTACTCCATGCAAATGAATGACTGGACAGACATCGCATTAAGGAATATGCCAAGAGACATAGTAAGGTCATCATGAGGCTGTGGTCCCAGGACAGCTACAGCAGAAGTAAATGCTGAGGGATGGATAACACCTATAAGTCTTAGTCGTTCATATGCTATTCTACATATGCATTGCTGATGTAAGCGTCATGGAGGTCTGTGCTAATGTGTAATGCAAGTAGGAAGGTGTTATGAGGTGGTAGGACCCTGAGAATAAGGTGTTGGCTAAACCGTGGGGTTTCACAAGGCTCTGCTGCCAGAGGACGTGCATCTGGAGGAAAGTCTGCCATCCGGCATGTTCAGGTTGCATCAATTAGTCTTTGACCCCCATGCTTTCATGCCTTTAAATCAAGATGATGTACTTTTGTTGTGTGACGGCACCCTCATTACAGAACTGTTAGTTAATAAGTCATCTGGAGTCCATCCCAGGAAGCATTTCGGCACTGCAGCAAAACATAATTAATTCAATCAGAGACTCAATCAAGGCATGGCGGCGATGGAAACAAAACTCCATTTGTTTCCAAACTTCCTCTTTTAATCTTAATTAAGAAAATTAATAGGCTCGACATGCAATTAAAGAGATACCAGATGTCAAAATAAATAAATAAGCAAATATGCACAGCTCAAGTCTGGAAGTCAAGGCTTCCATTTATTTTAGCATACACATACATGTGAGGTTAAGGGAGGACTGGATTGATTGCAGGGACTGTGGTTTTCCTGCATGAGGTGTATGGCTGGTCAAACCATTGAAGGTGGTCCAGGTGGGACAGCCAGACAAGTAGGACCATGTGATGGAGGGAGTGAGGAAAGAACAGGTAGGGAGGAAGAAAACAAGAGGTCGCTGTTTAGGCATCTGCACAAGGGGAAACAAAAAAAAATGATCAGAAAAGGATGTGTGAGAGCTGGGTGTAGGTATCTGGGCATGCTCAGTGAGGATGAGAAAAAGCAGAGCTTAGTCTTTTACAATAAGTAGGAAGGTGAATAGACATGCAAGTCACCTGACTGCAGCTTGTCCGGAGATGCCCACACTTTCCCAATCTTACAGATGGTTACATGGAACACGTGACCTCTATCTGACTCCTCTGATGGGATGTGGAAGCATGGAGAGCTGAATAGCAAGCGATGCTCATTCCCTTTTTTAATTACATGCCCATGCCACGTGGAGCTGAGGTATCACCCGTCTCCCGGTCAGCCTCCGTCACGTCGTTGCTTCTTTCAGCGACTTGGATCGTTAATCGCTTTGAACTATCATGTCATAATTGAGGGCAGCGTGATTTATGGGGCCTGTTAAGATGCTGCCCTTGCTCTGCTAGGCACATTCCGCTGCCTGAGCTGATGTGTGCGGCCTTAGTGGACTGTTTTGTTGTACACAAAGCTGTGAAAGTGGAGCACTGGCCTCGTCTCACCTCTGCAGGAAGACCAGCTTTCAGCTAAATAAAGATGCCAGTACTGCAGTCTCTTTGTCTGACCAAGATGAATAGTAAATACAGTCTGTGCAATGATAACACAAGCTGGACCCAAATGCAGAGCCAGGTTCTTTATTCATGGCTCAAAAACAGGCAAGGTCAAACCAAGAGTCAACAAGGAGCCAAAGGGGTATCCAAAGTCAAAGTCACAGTCACAGGCAAAAATAGTCAAAAACCAGAATAAGCAAATCCATACAGCAAACCAATCCAAAAAAATGATAGGCAAAATCCAAGAACTACCATTCATTATTTACAGACAGCAAACCAGTAACATCCAGCACAAGCATCAATACCTCAGAGCAAGGCAAGGGAACTTGAGGTATTTTAAAGGCTGGCTTAATGGTACATGCCTGGATTCATTATTCATGTGATGTGGAACGAGGATAAGCTGGGCGTTGTAGGAGTTGGGCTTGGCCGACTTGGTGTTGGCCTGACACTCGGTGGCCATTTTATTAGGTTACACCTGTTGGTTCATGCGAATAGCCTGATCCTTTAAATAACAAATCGTGTGGCTGTGGCAGATTACTTATGATAGAGGAGGAGGAGGCAGGATGTCAGGGTGAGGAGAGTCAGATTCTGTTTGATTGAGCATTAGAATGGCTAAGACTGATGATTGAAGTGGTTGAAATGTGGTGCGATTGCTGGTGCCAGACGTGATGGTTCCAGGACCTCAGAAACAGCCATCCGCCTGGGATTTTCACATGCTACAGTGTCTAAAATTTACAGAGAATGGTGCAATAAACAACAAACATCCAGGCAGCAGGCAGTTCTGTGACTGAAAGTGCCTTTTTAATGAAAGAGGTGAGAGGAGAATAGCCAGGCTCGTTAAACCTTACAGGAAGGCCAAAAGTGCAAAAATAGCTCAGCACGATGTACAGAAAGGTTTTTCCAAGCGCACAACTCATCTTACTTGAATTGGTGCTGGAGGCAAAAGTCCTACCTGGTACCAGCTTGGTGTACCCAATTAAGTGTCCACTGAGTGTCCAGGAAAGAATGATTGGGTTACAGTAGTTGGAATGTAAAACAAAATATATGTAAAAAAAAAAAAAAAACTGATTTCAAATGTAGAGTATACATATAGAAAAATGACAATTTGTACGAAAAAATCGGACATGCTCAAAATTTAACGGGAATAAAACACTCTGTCTTATAAACGTGCAGCAATGCTTCTGGCCCTCCTTTCCTACATAGACAGAGCTGCCTCAAATCGCAAGGAAAAGAAAAAACAATGTTATTATGATTTCTGCATCTCAGGGGTAAGCGAAAATCTTTATGTACGCTACCCCGCTACCCCCGCAGGTGTCTGTCGCCACCCGAAAAAGAACCCTGCAACAAGCAGGGTGTTTCGCTCCGATACCGATCACCTGCGGCGAGGCGGGCGTAGAGATGCATAGACCGCTGCTGTAATTACCGTGATTAGCAATTTTGGCTAATGGCGTAGCTTTAAATGGGGCCAGGAGATTAACCGCATTATTAGCCAGAGGTTGTAATTTAGCCTGCAGGTAGTGATTCAGGGCAAGCGAGACCATGGAAAGTGAAGTTTTGGTGCCAGGGTGAGGTAATTTCTGGGGGTGACAATAGATGCCACTACATCGACCCATTAACCAAAGCCGTGATACGGATGACACCTGTAATTTCACGGCATTAAAAGATACACAATCGAAATGACAGCATTTAACAACCGAGAAAAACTGTGTCAAAACAGAAATCGAAAGCAACTTAAACGTAAATTGTACAACAAATAGGTGTAGAAACACATTTAGTTATCAGTGATGACATACACTTTACAGACGCGCATACAAAAATGCACTCTGCGTGAAAGGAAACAAGAACAGTAATAGGAATGAGGTCTGTGCAGCAGGTAATATGAAAGATTAATGCTAATTGTGCAAATTATGAATGTTGATTATGGATCTGTACACACTACAGTCTTTGTGATAAAACATTCCTAAAGGCTGAATGACAAATTTAGCACAGGTTATATAAAAGGTCAGTGTGATTAAAATTATACGGTTGAGAAAAACTCAATGAAATATAACAATATGCTCACTCATAGCCATGCTGTTCTCCAATGGATGATGAAAATACTGATCCATTTACATCACTGATAAGAATAATAATGGGATTGGCTACTGTACGGTGAGCAGTTTAAGGAAGCACCGCCCACAACTACATATGCAATCTGGGACCCAGCCATCTGGAAGACCCCACGGTGTGGCTTACTCGGTTGTATTACTCCTTCCACTGAATCGAGGGGCCGCATCGGTCCATCTTGGAATAATGCAGCCAGCTCAGGGATGCTAACTCTGTTAGCTTCTGTTGGAATGAGCTGCTGTATTCTTGGCCCTGCATGAGCTCATAAAACCCAATAAAGCACGCCCCGGGGAGCTGTTTGGGCAGACAGGCCTCTCTGCTTCAAATTTATTCATCGACCTGCTCAGGCTGTCTGCGAGCATCCTCCGGAGAGGAAATTAGCTAGCCCCTCCGTCCCCCCCGTCATGTTTCTTGATTCCAAACCAGACCAGATACATCATAAAGTCCACTTAGCAGACCTAAGTCTGAAAGTATCGGCGCCCATCTCTGTATTCTGGACGTGCCATCCTGCTTCTCCCCATGGCCAAAATGGAAGCAATCGGAGGACAAAGAGCAGCACGTCCAGGGAGATGTGCTCTGGCTCTTCTTCTTCCTGGATCTCCAGAGGAAGAGCAACAGACTGAATACGGCTCACGTGCCCTCACTGTCTCAGTGCATGAGTAATTAAAGATTCTGACAGGCACAATTATATCTGTGTCACATGGCTTAGCAGGGCCTCAGATCCGAGTGCTCCTCATGAAGAGTGCTGTGTGAAAGGGAGCGCTTATTTTATTATTAAGCAAGGGAAATCAAAGTTGATGGCGCTAAGAAAGAATGCAGGTCACATGATCACTGGCAGAGATGCGGCCCTCTATATGATTGATAAAAACAAAGAAAACGTACACTTGAGTTAACTGGAATTGCCTTTCAAAATTTGTTAAAGAAACCCATCCAGGAATACTGATGGTTATTCACAGTCAGGATTACAGCTTGCAAATTAGTGCTGCTTTAGACAAATGATGAAGGATTACATGGAGAATTCTCTGCTATGAATATAGTGCTATGGCTACCTCAGGATTTAGGCATTGGTAGTAATAACAAATCTGAATACATTAAATAAACCTTCTTCTCAACTGCATGATGGTGACTCCCCACTGTCCATTTATGACTGTGTGTGTGCATAGTAACTATTAATTTATGTTTCATTATTTTTAAACCCTGACTGCCACTTAATCACATAACAGTGAGCAAGCATTGGCCATAGCTGACCAAATCCAGACTGTTAAACAAGAAAACAGAAACCTGAAACCGAAGGCTGTTGAAGCTTTAGGTCAAGCTAGCCTTGTTTTTTTTTTCACTGCTACAGTTGTGGCTGCTGGCTTTTATTGGGGTTCCATTTAAGAAAAGCTCTGGGATGGCCAAACCCACAGCAATAAAAACATAAAGTCTATGTAAATAATGGGCAATAGCAGCAAAAATAAAGCACTGCCAGGGGTCTTTATAAGGGTTCAACATAACAAAACAGCAATGGCTGATCCTACTCCATTTTAAGACATTCAAAGCTGTTGGGTTCACAGTAGAGTGTAGCCTACGAGGTTAGGGATTGGTGCCCTTGACTGGAAGGCCATGGGTTTAAATCCTTGGCTGGCAGAGTAATTATAACATCATTCAGCGTTTGAGCAAGGGCCTTAGACCAAACTACTCTAAGGGAACTGCATGCTGGTTGACCCTGTGCTCTGACCCCAAAACTTACTCTCTTCTGTATATACATACAGTATGTGTTTATGTATCTCACTGAGATCCAGATAGGATATGCAAAAATCACCCAATATCCCTACAGGGATGAACAAAATATCTCTATTATATTAAATAAATATTTTTATGGGGCGCTCATTGCCAGAATGATTATTTTTCTCAGCTCATGTATTCTATAAAATATACAACGCCTGTAGGAAGCTACACAAACAGTATTTATATTGCAGCTTCAATAAGAATATATGCAGCCTTCGCATTTTAAATCATATTACAACTGAAAGAGGGGTGACTGGTAGAACAGCAATTGCATATGCTAGGAGCATATGACAAATTGACTAGTATACAGGCAGAAGTGCTGGGCAGGCAGGATATGGTGAAGTCCTGGACTAGGAGCTGGACTAAAGGTCAGGTGAATGGACGATAGGCTGGATGCTCTGAAGACAGGTTGTCATAATGAGTGATGGTCTAGCTCTTGACACTATGCAAGAGGAATAGCGTAGAACCACCAATGTTGATAAAGAAATTCAGAAGGGTCAGCATTCAAGCTGAGAGACATAAAATGTCATTCGTAGGCAGCCTGTGTTCCAGGTGGTAGAGTGCCATCTAGTCAGAAATAGCAGCGTGGAGGAGACCTGTGACTCATAGGGAGGAAGCCAGGAAGAGCTGACTATCCCCAGTGAACAGACAATAGCAGAAACTGTGCCGAGATTATAGGGCCTTAAATCTAAGAATGCAAAGAAAACAGCATGTGGTTTAAAACAGATGAAGGATTAACAGTAGATTCACCTAATTCCAAGTGATCTAGAAGGATCTGGGGCAATGCCATCAACACCACACCTCAGCAAAGAAGAATCCTGTGGGTGTACAGTTGGAAATGTTGATTGGTTGAACAAGACAAACAGAGAATTGATGAAACAAGCCTAAAGTCAGGACCCAGGGTATTTAAGCATTAGGTTACATCTGAGGGCGTTTTGCACTGTTGGATGGATGCGGTAACTTCTGAACCAATATTCAAAACCCAGAATCTGTTTATGTTAAACTTTCCGTGCATTAACCATGCGGAATGCCAAACGAAAACACAAACCCCGATGAGTGTTGGTTTGAATCTCTGGCTATTGCATAATAAGCCCGCACCAAGCAGTAGTGACAGCCTCAGATGTCAACATACCGTACAGTCTACAAGATGCCACCTCATTTCCTGTTTTTAATTGCTTCCAGAATAGAAAATGCTCGTTTAGTTGGGTCTGGCAGAAACAGGTCCATCTGTCAGACTCACACATGGCTTCACATGGCGTGTTTATTCTTCCCTGGCTGCAAACACCAATAGATGTCTTGTTTCATGAAGTTTGGGGCTAAAGCAGAAAAGAGGCAGCACAAAATGGTTTCTCATTAGTGATGTAGAACGTGTATGCTTTCTGCTGTCATGTTACAGCCTGAAAACAGCTGTTGAAATAAAGCGACCTTTCTCTTGTCTTCTATCATGTGTTTCATGGTGAGTTTTCCCTCCCTCTCCTCCTGGGCTTTCCCCCTGTACTGTAGATGTTGATCAAACCCCCATGGCCTCCATCTGTCTCTCTGTGTGTGACTCACCGATAAGTAAGTCACCTCACCTCTTCAAGGAATCATTTAATGCTCAATCTGGCTTGTCGTCATGGCAAATGACCTGGGAGAAGGTGAAAGAGACCATCAGAGAGATGGCCATGATACCTAACATCATATAATGGGAAAAATTATGCATAACTCTTTTTTAATGCTGTAAGAGCACATCTCCGTTAAAATGGAAACAATATGCTGGCAGCATCCAACTTTAATTGGCTTATGCATCACATTTCATTACCCTTGAAAAGCAACACAATTACAAGACACAGAATGACACAAATAACAATAAACACTCAACATTCATTTTATCATATCAGGCATTCTCCCTTATATGCTTTAAATTTCCGTAATCTAAAATGATAATATATGAAAAGATTGTAAGCCAGGGGTTTTAGGTGAAATTTGCCATTTTTAGGTATGGATCAGAAAAGTTCTGTTGGGAGAATAAACAGGCCATCAGAGCAGGGAACATGAAGCCTGTAGTATCAGGAAGTGGGGCCTCCCCAGCAAACAGGGAATGTTACAGGTATATTACAGGAATGTTAAGAACATAATGAGAACATTATTGGACGTTGTGGGAACGTTCCCTGTTTGCTGGGTCTTCGTCCCACGTGTGACGCGGACTGCTCATTTTCCAGCTTTTGTCAGATCCCTGAAATCCCTTACACGTCAGGGGGAGCAGAGAGTGCCACAAACTCTTAGACTGGGTTTCCTTGGCCATCATCTTAATGAGAACATCCATGGATGCTGGGAGTGCATACTGCATCATTAAATCAACCCCCAAAGAGTGGGATGTCATATAGAAGAGAACTTTGGGGCCTCTATCTTGTCTGGGGCTGTATAAGATGGAGAAATGTCAGACACAACATGCCAGTCAGCCAGTGTCTGTTGGGCTCTTTGACACAGGGACGAGGAAAGTGGCACCAATGATCCACTTCCTGCTTGATGTCCCTCATTACTGTCTGTGATTTCCATGTTCAAGGGACCCCAGTGTCCCTTTGAGGCACAGAGCTGTCACGAGTCTGTCATTTAGCGAATGCAGTCACAACTGTTTCCACTGCTTCAGAGCACGCTCTGCAGCCGCTACACAGGTTGGGTCCTGGGGAAGAGCCATGGAGGGTTATGCTTGACAGGCCCCATGTGTACCTTCACACCAATATCAATATCTCACCTTTGTGTGGTGCTTTGCAGGCTCGTGTCGACTTCTGCTCCATGAAATGCCGAGTTTTTCTTGCAGTCAAAGTGGTGGAAAGCAGAGACTGGCAAACAGTCTCTCTCACTCACGTGAGAGATGGCGATAAATCCACAGTTCCACGCTCTTTTTCCCAGTGGAATTAACTCCCACACACCTATGTGTAGTTTTGCGGCTTCCCGACAAGTTCCGTGGTGGCTGAGGTCGGAGGCTTGGAGCGGTAAATTGCAATCTGCCTGAGGGTAATTGGGACAAGCGAGGCAGAGTCTCACAGACGCGTCGATTTGAACGACTAGGCTAGCACTGCAGCAGGAAGGTGGGGTGGGAGCCATTCTTGGGGCATGCCAAGACACAAGCTCCTCCCTCCGAATTCAGGGACCGAGTAGCTCTTTAGCATTCTGGTGACTCTCTGTACTGCATTGACCTAATCATCCGTGTTGACTGTTGCTCTACTCACCCCTCCCACAACATGGCATCTTTACTTCTTGACTCCACCTGTCTGAGATGCCATTTTTAACGATATACCATGACATTCGCTCATTTATAGGACAGCCCTTAATCCACAGTCACAGGGCTTCAAGTGACTGTCACCCTGGTATAATGAGCAGGATGTCTGTAACGACACAGATAAACAAACCTCGGGTCATAATGTCAAGTCATTAATCTGGTTGATACTCGGATTTCAACAAGAAAACTTATGCATGTCCGTGTCTTCCTTGCAATCATAAAAGCAAAGTGCAATAAACAAATAAATGAATCACGGCCCAGATAGCCTGACTCCTCATAGATTTTCCGTAGCCTGAGGAAAATGAGCAGGGGTGAACGGTTAAACAATGGTGAACCCATGAACAGACCCCAAGTCATTTCAATGAGCACAGCAGGCCTGATGGGGTCTTGCATTCAGCTGGAGGACAGCTGTTTGATAACAGGTCGATGGGTTCTTGGCTCCGTCCGGCAAACCCGGCGGGCTCCTCATCAGCCCAACCTTCATCTCAACAATTCAGATAGGAAAATCCATTGAGGCAAGCGAGCTGCACGTGCCTCTGTGGAATCTCCATCTCCGAAACAGCAGGACGGACAAAAGGTACAGCTGATGTCCAGGCAGTATGTGTGGATCACAAGGATTCACAAAGATGTTTGTGATAGATGGAAGTGGTTTTAAGCCCTCCTTTATCATGAACACATCATACATATCATCTTCCCACTTTCAGAATCAGAATCAGTTTTTTCAGCCATGTTTGTGTGACATGCAAAGAATTTGATTTGGTGAATTCACTTCGATCATACAGTAAATATTGAACCAAAGAGTAGGGATAGGGGATAGAATTGAAATTATGAATATAAATATAAATGCACATGTAAATGTGCAAGGGCAAAGATAAAGATATTAAAGGAGGTCAAGGTTTTTGTCTGAGATGTGGCTATAAGTGCAATAACCCAGAAGCAAAGTAGGTGCGTAGAAGAAAGAAGGTCATGGATTGATGTTCATTGCAATGAAGATATCTGCGATAGGCCAGAGCCTCGGTGGGCATACAGAGAAGAGGACGCCGCTAGTCTGGCAAGTGCCTGACTGAAGCCTTGCAGAAAACGGGACTCATTACCCTCATGAAGGAATGAGGGTAACCTTGGATGAGCTCAAGAGACAGGTGAGGTGATTCATGGTAAAATGGTGACAGAAAGAGGCAAACCTGCTTTTCACACTTTACAGAAGCAGTGCTGATCAGGCAGGGCTACCATCTCTTCTGAACCAGGTAGTTTTGTCCGGCAGTGATTCCACATTCGTTTGGAAATTCACTGGGAATTCATTTGATTATACCGAATGCTTTTCACAAGCACTGTACCGATTAATGATGGCAGTTATTGGAACACTGCCTGAAAGGATATTAATTCTTAGAATTTATATCCAAAACAGAATAACAAAAACAATGGGAAATCAAAGAAAGGCTGTTTTCATCTACTGGTTATGTTACTATGAGTCTTCTTTCAGCTAATTTTAGCAATGTTTTCCAAGGAATTCAAACATAATTTAAAGGCATAGCAACATGAAGGCGTTATAGCATATCTGTGAAATGAATTCAACGTGAACTAAGGTGGTTCATTCACACAATTATTATCCACTTCATTGTTATCTGGAAAAAATAGAGCAAGGGGTGAAGCAACTGTCTGTAAAATAGGGAGAGATGCACAGAACTAGTTCAGTAGTCCAGGGACAGATTCTGCAGGTGGGAGGAGAAGTGTGCTCACCCTACTGCTACCAAGATGGAACATCCTGGAAAAGTGAGGCAGGTTCCACCTGAATGAACAGCATGACTTTGGTTGAGACACACACCCTCTGATTTCCTGTGTCTCTGATCAGGCTCATGTAAAACATGATGGTCTAGGGATACCCTTCAAAAGAAGCACATTACTGCTTACTTATTCTGATTGAAGTAACCTGCACATCTTTCACTCCAGGCTTGTTGAATTAGTGCACATGACTGTCACGCCTGCACCAAGCCAATCTACGTCTAACCTGCCACGTCCAACCTACTCCCGTTCATCGGCTCCTGAATACTGACCAGCTGTGCCTCGTTAATTGTTATCAAGTAGTTTCTAGCCATGCCTCATTCATCCCCTATATTAGCCCTGCAGTTCACTTACCTCCTTGTGAGGTATTGCATTTCTGATGCTTTTGTAGGTTGCCAGTGTATGGCCCTGATTGTTTGACTTCTTCTTCTGCCTCCTGTTTGGTTCTGTTTGCTGTGTTTGTTGCTTCCCTGGAATTGATCTACTGCCTGTGACCATGACTATGTTTTCTATGCTCCCCTGGCTTTTGGAAATCCTACCAGTTCTGGTTTTTGGCCCTGCCTGTTCTGACTACGATTAAACTGTCTGATTCTGCTATTGGATCCTACCGTGTTCTGAATCATTACAATGACAACCAATTTTATTTGATGTGGAGCAATTAAAAAAAGAGTTTTAACCACTGGTTTGTGTAGGTTGCTTAGTTTGGGGTGCTCCCAATATATTAAACCTGTAAAACATGTGCATTGTGTACAAATGACACAATTTCACTACAGCAGGCTGCAACAATACTCAGTTAAGAGCACAGAGACTTGCATGTGTCTCAGTGCTGATTTCCCAGAGGTTCCTAAAGAAAAACAGCATGTGGCATCAACCAAGATATCATTGGGAGCTAAGAGGTAGCAACATTTGCTCAATACGTAATGGCAGAAGAACAGATGAAATGTCGAGTAAAACATTAAATAAAGCATAGGTAGGCAACGCCGAGCGGAGACTCCTTGTTGCTGAGGCCTGGTCTGCTGTGAGCCTAACCTAATGGATAGATGAGGTCCTGGTGAATATTACTGCCCACTGACATGCCTATCCAAAATGCCCTCTCAAAGTCAGCATGTTCTTCCCATATTTTCTTCAGCATTCTTCAAAGATCCCTGTGTTTGCTGGTGAAATTCCACCTAATGTTGTCTTGACTTTGTAACAGAATGTGTCAGTGACTGCCCTGTGTTGTGCCTTAGGAATCCCAAGATAAATACCAAATAGCAGTGCATTGCAACCTCAACTATATAAGTGATGAGTGAAATGGATGGATGACTGGATAGATCAGAAAAATGGGGAAATAGGACAAGAAATGCTATTTACATGATCCTCATTTGGTTTGTACTTTGAACTGCATATTCAGTAAGTCACTATGAACTTTGACATGCAATTTTCTCATGAAACAAACTATCTGGAACTGAGAAATTAAGTCAACGTTACGTATTGTATTTTCTTGGAAAAATCATGAACCTCTGAATGTGTGAAATTACAAGAACAAATAAGCCATAATTACAAATTTAAAAGACCGTGGACACCTTTTCAACTTCACTAATAGGTTTAAAATAAGTAGCATATTCTCACCCCCTACAAGGTTTCAGCCTCTTCATGGGGAGGAATGTGGGATGACCAGCACCCACTTAAATCAAGAGCAGCAGCATCACCCTAACCACATAGCACCATGCCAAATGTTGTCATGACAACCAACACCCAAATAAAACACAAGCCGGGAGGATGGGAGGGCATCTATAATAGAATATTGAAGTTATGTTTCAAGAACAGGCCCGTCTCTATACAAAAACACACCATACAAGGCCTTCCTCCAGCTGTAGGTTTGTTTAATCACCCATCTCTGCCTCTGCTAGAGTCATCGGATGAGGCAGATTCTTGTGACCTGTGCCTCCATACATTTCATTACTTTAAACAGGGTGCCTGTTCATTGTATTTATTGCGGTAACAGACATGTCTTAAAAAGAATTACAGGTAACACAGTGGAATTCTTTATGTTCTTGTTTAGCAACAGTAAGGAGCAAACAAGGGTCCCAGTGAGGCTCAGTTTCAGTGGCCTCCAGGAGGCGTAACGCTCTGCGGAAACGCGCCCCGGTTGCATTTGCACTGGATCACAGTGGATTTCTAATATTGACGACTGGTAGAAATTCTTAAAGAAAACATGTCAAACTGAGCTTACTGAGCACCGCCACGCTTTCCGCAATGTGTGCAAGTTTACTGATGTATCTGCAGCCCTCTAACCCAAACATGAGCTCAGGGAAATTATGGCCTGTCTCCATAACAACATAACGATGATACGGAGTGCCAGAAACTATGAAACGAGTTCTAGCATGCTGCGAGATGGAGGTGACTTTTTCTCAGAATTAAATTTCAAATCCCGCAACAAGATGACTGACAGATTAAAACTATACACCATTGAAGACATAAAACCAAGGTCCCATCAGACAATTATCATGGCAGATATTGGAAACAGTGAGGGCAGTTACAGGCCAACACAAAACATCACACTTTATTTAACAGGTTTTATTCATAAACATATGAACAAAACAGTTCATAAACATTTCAAATGTTTTTCAACAGTTCAAATATGAAAAGCTAATGTGAGTTGCAAAGTTCAAGGCATTAGACTCAATTCAGAATATAGAAAAACGCAAGTCAAACTGTCAAAGTGTTAACCAGTTAGTTTCACGACAAGACTAGGCTTTCTTATACAGAAATGCACATACTCCATGGTTTATGGGGTAATAAAGATGTCTGTATTGTTTCTGGGTGGTGAAACTGAACACACATTACAATAAGTTGGATATGTAACTTGAAATTGAATTTAGTTATATCCATAATAACCCAGGTAGCACAAGGCTAAGGTTCACAATGAGTGCCAGTCAATACACATTATTGGCAGCTTAAAGATTTAGTCAATCAGCCTAACAGCATATCTTTGGACTGTGGGAGGAAGCTTATGTAACACAGGGAGAACATGGGAACTCCTCCTTCACGAGACAGGGGCGTGGTCCAAACTTCAAAATCTGGACGTCTGAAGCAACAGTGCTACCCATTCAACCAGCTGTTTAACAACGGGTCATGTAAAATTTAACGATATGTGACATATCGGTAAATTTAACTGGTCAAAATGTGATAGGACATATGCCAGGAGTGCTGGCTGACAATATCACAGCATGTTCAGAAATGTCCGGATGGCTGTATCCTTTGCTACATTTTTGGAATATGCTGAACCTCATTCATTTGGGTTATGTACAGAAATCAAAGGTTTCTGGTATTACGCTTCCAAATTTTTTCGTGTAATTTCAATTTCATCTATTTTTATTTTTTATTTCTTAAATTTTTACTACTGTACAGCAGTCAAGGTCTGGGGTTAATTTGAATTAAATGATGGTTCTTGAATACTGCATTTTGGAATGTATTAATTTTCAAAAAGCTTTGAACCTAAACATACCTCCCTAAGTTGTCAGAATCGTTAATATTTAAAATGTGTAACATTCACTGAACAAATAACTTGAATACACCGTAAATTTACTGAATTCTGGGCTTCCAAGACTGTTTCTCCCTGGTTTGAGTAGTTTCTATAATTAGCTAAATGATAAAACATGAACACAAAACCATTTTAATGAAAACCATAGAATTTTATATTGTTAATTTCCTCTGATACGTGAGAAAAGGGAGATTCCCCATGCATGGAATTCGCACTCAGTGCACATGTAAGGTTTCTGAAGGCCTGTTAAATTTTCACGGGGCCGTGTGAAGTAAGGTCAATGTGGAGCCCATTAAACAAGCCCCAGAACTGAAAATAAGCTGTGATGACACAGTTTGAAATTAAGGAAATCACCTGCCACAGTAGCTGCCAGCCTAGGAAAAAAAAAAATTTTTTACAATATTTAAGCATAATATAAAAAAGATTGCCACTCCACAAATATTTCAATGTATACGCTGAGACCGTACAATATATTTTAATGTATTCTGAAGATGATGGTGAACTTGGAATGAGTAGAATGCCCGGAGGTCGTCACCATGGCAGCTTCTAGGACATTTTGATCAGAATCCACCTCAAGGTGGTAACAAGCTAACTGTTTGACTGGGGGGACAGGGGGCCGGCAAAATTATCTGACTGGGGGAAGGGGAAATACAAATTGATTTTTTTTCCAGTTTGGTGGGTGCAAATGGGCTGATCACGGGGTCTCACCGCAGATCGATAGCTTCACTGTCATCTACCGTTTTTCTCCCATTCACCGTGAGCTCAGGCCAAGGGTACTGCAGCAATAATGTTCAGTCCTGGTCTTACTTTATTCATCATAAAAAGAGTTGCTTAATCCACCCTGAAGTACAACCTGTCACATTTATTGCAGTTCTGGTATTTTCCCCTGCTTTGGATCCAGCAGTGTGCAATATCCATCAGAAGTGGTAACTTTCAGTCACTGGGGTTAGAGGGGATGCTATTTGCTGCTTCTCTGTATGTGTTACTTATTAAGCTATACTTGTAATTGGGCCCATGGCTTTCTCTAAATGTCATTGTGCTTAAAAATAAATAGCATGAAGTGTGATGCACAAGGCGAGTGGGTGAGAAGACCTGTGTACCAGAATTAAATTACTCTTAAAGATCTGAGATGACTGCAAAAAACGGCTCAACGGTTGTTATTGTGCAGGATTTTTACATGCCAAAACCCCACACAAAGGGCTTGCTAAAGGGAAATCAATTTTAAAAAGAAAAAACAAATCATATATACAGCACAAAAATATCTGAATAAACTCATAGTATTTAGTGTGGTCTTACGTGGCATGAGGTGAAATTATTTGCACACAGTATAATGTATATAAATAAACCTTCTAATGCATTGTTTAATCAGAAAGACAAACAGAAACCATTTTCTGACTCAGTTCAACACATTTCAATAAAGCAAATGGGAATTCCTTACAGAGGTTGGGTGAATGAATCATCTGGCTGTGCAGCTTGAGTTATTATTCTTGAGAGGCTGTTGACAATGAGTGCCTGGTGATTGTTATAAAGGACTGTGCCTGCAGAGCCATCCATCACTGACTCCGAGTGTTCAGTCAGATCACTATCTCTATACCGTTTGTCCATGACCTTCCCACAACGCTGCCATGCTGGGGTGTAGGTCAACAGCTTCTCCGGCAGTAGTTATACCAAGCCCATCCATTTGGGAAGGTCAGGCCTTCACAAAGAAATGGGAAGCGATTTTGAAAGGTTCGAAACCTACAGTTATGCCTGAATGAAGGGGTTAACACAACATATTCATGTTATGTTAACATGACAATGGTGTATTTAGCCATTTGTTGTAACTGCTGCTCTGGAAACCTTTTAGCCCGTCATTTATTCAACAGCAATCAACTCTCATAGCAGGACGATGCCTCCATCACTCCCTTTTCAAAGATAGCTAAACACCGCCTCCAACAGCACAGCCGAACCCAAAAGGAAAGCCACACATTTTGTTCCCTGATAGTCACCAGTGACTTCTTATCAGTCTCCTCTGAGCAAACAACATATCTGTTGTCCCGTTGTTACGGTGGAACACAGAGAGATAAGGATCAAGAAGCCACCACTGCTATCACATGCCTGGCTGCCTTTGGTGGAACTCGAGCCCCCGTCATTGGCTCTATTGTGTTGGCAGGAATGAACGCCCTTGCTACTGTGTGAGTCCCTCTGAGGGATTGAATTTCCTGAGCCGGGTAAACCAATAGCCCTCCATTCTACACACTGGGAATATTAGCTGCTTTCTCCAATCTAACACAGCTAATGCCTCCTCCGCCTCCACTCCCCCCTGTCATTTACCATTTCTTTCTTGAGAAGGTGGATGGGAGCTGCATAGGGTGACCACGGGGGAAATTCCTCTGGGGAGTCCCCTACGTTGGAAATCGTCATTGCTGCTTACAACAAACAGCAGCATCACAAGCTAACGAGAGTTCCTCTAATGGATGCTCTCACCTGGGCCATCCAAGCACGTCATGAACGATCTGGATGCGAAAGTCTGCAACATTCCTTCGACAAGGAACAGCAGTCAGAGCCTGGCCGTGTCTGGATCCTGTAAAAGCTTATTCTCCTTTATTCCGAAGTAACACTTTCTATCTCGTATGCTTCTTCATTCTCAGCAGGATCATGCAGAGTTCTTCATACTGTAATCTGCTCCCACTGTTACCTGCATCGAGGATCCCAGATATGAAACCACAGCCTGCTCGATTCCAACCCACTGAGGTATCAACGGCCAACCCTAGGGGCCAGTAAAAAGCCTGTAAGTGGAGCTATGCATCTCAGCAGGGTCAACTGATCTGGCCTCTTTGTTGGCATATGTTAGCTTGCATTATGATACCCAACAGTCATGCGTGGGGTTAAGCTATTCAGCAAATATGACAGTGCAGTGCCTGATGCATCAATGAAACTGTGCCTTTCCTCAGAAGATTTGCCCATGGACTGTGACAGATTACCGTTAACAGCTGAAGAAGCACGTGACAGGGCAAATGCATCAGGCACATTATCTAAACAGCAGAATGCCAAATAAATATTAGATGACACAATGGACACTATTATTCTCTGAGGTGATATTGTGTTGTTGTTTGTCTTTTGATCTGCAAGGCTTCAAAGTGCTTTTTCATTTTGTCTGAAATTTTTATTGCTCGACAGAAGGAGATTTCTCAATGCAGCACCTGCACAAAACATTAAGAAAAATCCATTCCTTGTTGCACAGTGTTGGTTTTTACAAAGGCAGGAATTTTTTAAACTTGAAACTTGTTACTTATTTTAAATGACAAACAACTAAAATGAGCATCATTAAACATTTAGAAGACACGAGATTATGCTTCCACGGATCCCATGAAAATGCCAGATTCCTTTTCTATCTACTAAAAAATTACAAGCTTATAAGAGCAGCTGCTAAAATTGAGTCCTTCCTTTTCTGACAGATGTCACAGTTTTGGCAAGTAAACAATGAACAAAGTGTTAAACAGAAATTGCCTGCTACTAAAACATTAACTGACTTAAAATAACTATCACTTCCTGTTTGCGAATTCTCAGTGTTTCAAAGGGCAACCCTATTTCTGAAACAAACACATCACTCTCTAAACCCCTGTAATCAGCATAGTAAGAGCAATAACCGACAAATCCTCTCTTCTGGCTCCCCAAGGCTTACCAACTCAAACACTCGACAATTACTCATAATGCATTTTTCCCAAATAATCTACTGTTGTTTAGCAACGCATGGAAACACAGATTCATTAAGCTAAGTAGGCTGCCGGTATGAGCTCTGCAAGATCCATGATAAGTGATGCCGACAAGCAGAGTTCTATGCAATCTCTGACACGGCTAAAGTTTGAAGTAATGTGCTCAGCTGGTCAGTTCGTTTCTACTGCAATCCACTTCACACAGCTCTAGCATGGGCTTAAAGGGGCGGAGCTATTAATTACCTTTCCAGACTGCAATCAAATCCCCCACAAATCATAGTGCAAGTGGTGTGTGACAAATGAGGGAGCATCTTGAGAAGTTGACAGGCAGGGGACATATGCCCTTTCTCCCTCTGCCAGACGGGCTGACTGAAAGAGAGGAAAGGGGCATGTGTTTCTGAAAACACTCGTGTAGCCGTTGCGACCACGAGAAGCCTATCGACAGAAACATGGAGCCCTGCACTGCAGAGCTGCAAGCCCTACAAGTCTTTTCAGCATCGGACCTGTGCAACTGACGACAGACAGGGTCTAACCCTTGTGCTCAATCCTATCAACGCCGCTGATGCCTCACATAAGGCGGACCCTCTTTGTTTAATATTTTCTCATTGGCTTTTTTCTTATGCACTTAATTTCTTCTACGGTGGGGCCCATGGGGTTTGATGGATCAGACGTAATATCACAAACAAGGAAGCCACACCACCTTGGGGGAGCTGCCAAAACACTCAGCTGTTTCCCTTTTGTAATGTTCCCTTAATTCATAATCACATCTCAAGACATCATGTCTTATGACAGAGGACATGAAGGCAAAGTTAGAGTAAATGCCATAGACACAGCAAAGCCCCTCTCCAGGATTCTGACCAAAACAGCACCCTCTGAAAGCTGCATTAGAACCTTTTTGTTAAGGGCTGTGGAGTAACTATGCTGGGAAATGTGCTATATAAAAATAAATTGCAGTGAATATCCGAATACGTCCATGCACTGGAGGCTTTACAGTAGTCAGCAAATGCTGGAGGACTTTTTTGGAATTTATTCCATGTCATTCCTCGCATGATTTTATTCTCTTTACCTTGTCAATAAGGTAGTAAGACAATAAACAGAATGTGCCACCAACTAAAAAGGTTTTCACTTTACCACAAAGTGTAAGTTCATCAGAGTGTATAGGGTATGTCTGTGCAGGGGCGTTGTTAGGCCTATTTTAGTTCAACACAATGTAAACTTAAGCTCTCACATTACTATTTACAATGTTATTGACTTTACTGGACATCAATAGTTTAGAATCTAACACTTACTCTTCCAAAAACTTGGTAACCACACAGATCTGCATTAGCATCACTTGGTTTAAATTTCTGCAACACTGAAAAACAACAGTTTTTATTTTCTGTTTTCCCTGCTACCCTTCATCAGCTACCAGAAGAACAAATCTGCTGATGTTGCAGGTTTGGAAAAAAGAGTGGTTTTAAAAGCATGGTAGCCCAGCATCTTCAGCTGATGAAGTAAACATCTAGAGATCAACAGGTTCTAAAGTCTGTGACAGGAATAGTGGCCTTTAGAAAACAGATCATTCACCTGAACACTTTAGGTTCCTCGGAATGCTGTTTATTTCCTATTTTGACTTATGGAATCTCTCTGCAAAATAAAATGCAATATATTTCAAATGATGGACTATTTTTGAGAACAACCATATAGTATACATGATTAGGTTTCTGCAGATGATACTGGCTCAGTTACCTGTGTCTTGGTAACACGGGGAACCCAGAAAAGGAAAAAAAACTCCTTCACCATGGCAACCGCATGTGTT
This sequence comes from Gymnarchus niloticus, assembly GCA_009936485.2. NCBI lineage: Eukaryota > Metazoa > Chordata > Actinopteri > Osteoglossiformes > Gymnarchidae > Gymnarchus > Gymnarchus niloticus. The sequence goes on along the minus strand of JAACJT020002848.1, from coordinate 29,777 downwards.
TAAAAAAGATAGAAAACGAGAATGATTTTTATTTATATATAAATTTATCAAAAACCCATTGGAGAACGTGTTTATGTTTGCACTCTTCTGACTGATTTACATACTACGTGGCACAGTCAGAAGTACACTAACATTTTCATTTCATGTTCTCGTTTTTGGCTGATGAGTGCTATTTGGTCGGCGCTCGGATGTGTCATGCAGACATTTCGCATTAAGTCAAGCATCCCTGCATGGGGGCCAAGGGCCCTGAGATAAGAGGGGACTGGCGAGAGCTGGGGAACGGATCTGTCTGCTGAAATGTGTCTGGCAGCAAGATGGGATGAAACATCAGCAAGTTAATGAAATGGAAGGTGGGGTAAAGACAGGAGCAAGGAACATGGGAGGATGGCAGGTGAGCATGGTACGTGTGTGTGTGCCTGCGGGTTTGAGTGCTTTGTTTATGTGGTCAGTGGTTTGGAGGGGTGCAGTGACGGTATGATGGACAGAGAATAGACTGGGGATGGGCTGAGCAATGGAGCAGAAGCTGGGTCTATCTTTAGCCCACAACACAGAACGCAGGGGAGCTGTCACCATCTGCACATAGAGAGAGTGACGGGCGAGTCATGCCACGGAAAGGACCAGAAGTAAACAAGCCGATAAGCACTGAAATACACTCGGCCATCCCTAAAATCCCCTTTAACCAGTAAAACCAACACCACTTTTGTCCACAGAGTCGATACCGGAGACAGAGACGCCCCTCCATTCACCGTCACAATCCGCCCAATCTCCACCCACCAAATTTGCCCAATAGTAGGCAATTCAACATGCCAGAACTGGGGCCAGTCTGCATGCTAGGGGGTGGGGAGGCAGTGCAATGGTGCAGCTGAACCTAAATTCCATGCGTGAGTTATTTATACTGCGGCAGCTAAAAATAACCGTGCCTGCCTCCTCATCTCCCCTGCAGCAGACCTGCAGCAAGCAGCGTGCTGCAGTGGGTGCGGAGCACACAACAGACAAGTCTGGAGATAGAGCATGGGTGTGTGCGTGGTTCTGCCATATGGTGGTGCGGGTGGCACTTGGGTGTGCACACGTAAATTGCAGGGAATGCAGAGGAAGTCCTGCTAAGTTGTCCTGCCTGCTTTTCAGACAGACTGTGGCTTTTATACAACAGTACTTCAACCTCTCTGATGAATGGAGCAGCTAATCCTCTGAAACCAGCAGCTGATGCAGGTGCCTCTTCCTGTACGCCACACACGGTCATCACCCATACTCTTGTTTCCCATTTGTATATCTCTTTATCGCGGAATTTCTTTTTAAGCAGATTATGATTATTCAATTAGTCCTTGAGTGCAAATGTTGTGCTGCCTCAAGAAAGAAAATGAAGTGACGACCGCAGCCAGAAGCGTGAAAATCCCCAGCAAATACACAGGATGTGCGCGTTTAACACGGCATGAGAAACTCAACCATCTCATCCTCACAGCAGCAGAGTAGAAGAAACAATAGCTGCAGCCCCACAGATTCCATCGCAGCAAAGCTCTGCTTTTCAATACACAGCCTGTACTGAATAAGCCCATCTTTTGTTTCAAGCCCATTCCAATTTGAATACTTAACGTTTTAGTCCTACCACCCACAACACTCACAGGACGGATCCTTAATGTCAAGGCAAGCCCTAGTATAGTATGTTTGAAATGAATACCTTTTTGGCTTACAGCACACTGATTGCCTTTGCAACTCTGCCATCTACTGGTATAAAAAACTGTTCAAGTGATTGCAAGTTTTTGTGTTGGTGAATTTAAATGTAACAGCTCTGGAATAAAATAATAGTGAATGTGGTTTCTGTCTTAATTCGTATGCTAATCTGTTTGTATACAGCTGTGAGGAAAAGTTTGAGAACCCTTTGGACTTATCTACATTTTTACATGTAATCTGATCTTCATCAAAAAATAATACAGTCTTATTTAAAGCACACAGCATTTTACATTGCCATATCTCTGTTAAATGGTTTTGAAAAATCAAGGGCATTGGTGGGAAAAGTATGTGAACCCATCTATTAAGTGATTAATGGAATCGCATTTATTGCATGTAAACTCAACCAAACCACTTTGGCTGCTGATCAGATCTGTTCAGTGGTTAGGAAATTCCTCTATACAAAACTATTCCAGCTAATATTTGGGATTGTCTTGCTTGAATGGCCTGCTTCAGATCACGCCATAGTATTTCGGTGTGGACTGAGTTCAAAACTCTGACTTGATCATTCCAAAATGTCAAATTTCTTATGTTTGAGCCACTCATTTGTGGAGTTCCTCCTGTGTGTTTTGGATCATTGTCATATTGCATGAATCAGCTAGTTTTGAGTTATAGATGACAGACAAACACCCTGACATTCTGCTGTAGAGTTGCCTGAGAGAGTGGTGCTTGGCTCTGTGGGTTACGTGGCTATGACTAGAAGGTTCCTGTTTTAAATCCTACAAATGGCCAAAAGGTATCACCACTGGGCCCTTGAGCAATGCCCTTCTCTCCACAACTAAAATAAATGGCTGGACCTGTGCTCTGACCCCAAAGCCCTTTTCACCTACCTGTATGTTTCCTCATGGAAAGATGGGATATGTGAAAAGATTAGGTACTGTGTGAAAGTGTCCAACTGACAAACCAATAAATATTTCATATAACTTAGGATTTATTGGTCCCTTAATAGCTGCAGTTCTTTCAGCCCTTAATGCCTCAAAGCAGCCCCAAACTTTACACTCCCTCCACCACGCTCTGATAAGGGTTTTTCATTCTTAAATCAAAATGCTGTGTACATTTACCAAAAAGTAGAGTTTTGCCTCGTATATCCACAGAAAATTGTTCTAGATGTGCTGTGGAGCATCCCGGCGATTTCAACAATGTTGAGGTAGCATTGTTTTTTTGGTAAGCAGTGGTTTCCTTCATGGTAACCTTGTATGAACACTACACATGTTCATTGTTTTGCTTATGGTAACCTCACCTGATGAACAGACATTATCGAGTGCAAGAGATGCCTGCAAACCCTTAGCTGTCGCTCAACGTTTCCTTGTGACTTTGAGGGCTCTACCCCATCTTTGCAAAAGAAGCATCAGTGCTGCCATTCTTCAGTTTGCAGCCTGGGGGTTCTGCAACACAGGACAGGGTGTGGGAATCAGCTAGGACACGACACCCCAGGGAAACGACAGGGAAACACATCATATTCAAAATACAAAAGAGAATCTATGAAATCTGACCGATAAACTAACGGTACATTTGCATGAAATTCCCAAGGTAGCTAACCCTCCTTTTCCCAGAAAATACAGAACAAGACAGCCTAACAGCATGCCACTATCATTGTCACGCCCCTTCCCTAAACACACTCGTGAGAATGCCACCTTACCAGCTGCAGAGCATTAGTCTCACTGATTATATGCACGGCTATGCAGGATTCTCATTGCGAAGCATATAGTACCACCTTGTGCATCTTACTGAGCATTTGATAAACCTTGTCTTAGGCATCTCCTCGTCAGATTCCTCTCCTGATGTACTCGTACCTGTCCAAGCCCTGATCCTCTGCAATTACCAGCTGTGTTTACCCTCTGTGACTCCCGTAACAGAACTGACCAGTCTGGCTTGCGACTTGCCTCGCCCTTTCCATGGATTCTGCCTCGAGATCGCTGGTTTCAGGTCTGCTCGCCTGGTTTCCTCAATAAAAACCCCCTCACTGCAATTGGGTCTCCCTGCCTGTTCTGTCGTCTCCATGACAAAATACTTTTGCCTCATAAATGGACCCAGCAGGAAACTCGGACATGTATCAAGCTCTGAGTGAGTGCATCACCCAACTCACTGATGCAGCCGCTCAGCTGCAGCAGAACCAAGCCGCAGCCATGCCTCTCCCCAGTTCTCTACTCCGAGCAAGTGGTATACCAGTGTCTGCCTTTCCACGTTTTGATGGGGATCCTAAGGAATGCCGGGGCTTTTTAATGCAGTGTGGTCTTTATGTAGACCATCACCCTGAGCAGTTCCCTTCTGATACTGACTGAGTGCATTTTGTTTTATCCCTCCTGGAGGGTAGAACAAGGGAGTGGGCCATGGCTCCAGAAGAGTCCTGCTCTTAATTCTTCAGCTGAGTTCCAGAAGCTGTTCAAAGAAGTTTTTGACCACCCTCTCGCAGGGAAGGACGTAGCTGATTAGCTTCTGGAGATCTGGCAGGATCAATGGACTGCTCTGGAATTTGCTATGGAGTTCCAAACCCTTGCTATGTGCACGAACTGGACCCCTTCATGCCTCCAGACCATCTACCGACAGGCCCTGAACCCTGAATTACAGAATGAGCTGACCAGGAAGGGGGAAACGAAAACAATCAAAGAGCTCGTCCAGCTGTCCATTACCCTTGACAATTTCATCCATGCTTGCCAGCCGAGAACCACCTGGGAGGTTACCCAGGCAACAGCCAGCCCTAGCACCCCTGAACCCATGCAGCTGGGCCAAATTCCACTCACAGCTGAGGAGTGGGAGTGATGCCGAACCCAAGGACTCTGCTTCTATTGCAGGGGACCTGGCCACAACCACCCATCCCAGGGAGGGTCCTGATCCTCCCAGTCATCCATGGAAGGCCCCTCTCTTCTGTTACAAGTCACACAGAGACAAGTCACTCTGCCAGTGTCTCTGATAGCTCATATGGTTGTGTATCAGGGCCAGGCCTCAGTGGAGTCAGGGGTGGTGGGTAATTTTATAGATGTTCACCTCACTAAAGTATGTGGCATTCCCTTAGTACCAATCAATCTACCTCTCACAGTGCTTTCGGTTGATGGCAGACCCATAACTCACGGCACAATGAAGTGTCAGATGATTCCTTTGCAGATGTGAGTAGGTGCTTTTCATATCGAAAGGATTCAGTTGCTAGCCTTACCCTCCCCCAAAGACACCATCTTCCTTGGTCATCCCTGGTTTCAGCTCCACAACCCAGAGATGGACTGGAGGGGAGGAAAACTCATGTCCCGGTCACCCAACCATCTGCAGACTTGCATGGCACTCCTTTGCCGTTTGTCATCCATCGAAAGTCCACTGCCAGAATCAGCTGCCCATGTACCCCCCAAGTGTTGTGACTACTCTGATGTGTTTAGCAAGACCTTGGTCTTTTCCCTACCTCTCCATAGAGCTTCTGACTGTGCCATCAACCTCCTAGAGGGCGCCCAGCTTCCCCAAGGCCACGCTTACCCTTTGTGTCGTCCTAAAGTGGCCATGGAGACGTACATCACCGAGGCCCTGGCGCAGGGCATTATCTGTCCTTCGTCTTGCCCCACAGCCTCCAGTTTCTTCTTCATGAAGAAGAAGAATGGGGGTCTCTGACACTGCATAGACTACCAGGCTCTCAATGCTATCACAGTCAAAAGACGTCATCCAATCCCTCTCATTCCCTCTGTGCTTGACACGCTGCACTCAGCTGTCATATTCACCAAGTTGGACTTACGTAGCGCCTACAACTTGATCCGAATCAGAGAGGGGGATGAATGGAAGACCGCGTTTGTCAACACCATTGGGCAGTATGAGTACCTGGTTATGCCCTATGGTTTAGCCAACAGTACAACTGTCTTTCAGAACTTTATGAATACTGTGTTATCCGACATGTTACAGTAGTTTGTCATTGTCTACATTGATGGCAGCTTGATCTTTTCTCCCTCTCAAGAACAGCATGTGTGACATGTCTGGGTGGTTCTCCAACATCTCTGGGAGCATCATCTGTACGTCAAGGGGGAAAAGGGTGAGTTTCACATCACCACTGTCAAGTTTTTTGGCTACATAATCCGGCCAGGTAGAATCAGCATGTATGAGGACAAAGTCTGGGGAGTGCAAGAGTGGCCGGCACCTTGTACGAAGAAAGACCTCCAGAGGTTCCTAGGCTTTTCCAACTTTTATCAGCACTTCATTCATAATTTTAGTAGTGTGGCCACTCCCCTCACCTCTCTCCTGCATGGCTCCTCCAAAACCTGTCAGCTGACACCCGCCACTGCTGACGCCTTCTCGCAGCTGAAGGCCCTCTTCTGCACAGCATATGTCCTCATACAGCCTAATCCATCCAAACCCTTCCAGGTCAAGGTGGATGGCTCAGAAGCTGGGGTAGGAGCAGTTTTATCTCAGCAGCATGGACAGCCAGATAAGCTACACCCTTGTGCGTTCTTTTCTAAAAAGTTCACCCCAGCCGAGCAATGCTAAAATGTGGGCAACCAGGAACTACTAGCCATAGAGCTCTCCTTAGTGGAGTGGCGACACTGGTTAGAAAAAGTGGCCCACCCCTTCCAAGTCCTAACAGATCAGAAAAATCTTAGCTAATTGTGATCTGCCAAGAGGCTCAACTCCCGCCAAGCCAGGTAGGCCTTATTTTTCACCAATTTTGATTTTACCATGTCATATATTCCAGGTTCCAAGAATGTCAAAGCAGACGCCCTGTCTCATCAACATGATTCCCCGGAGGCCTGATCTGTCCCCGAACTAGTGTTTCCACCCATCTGCTTTTATAGGTCCATTTCCTGGGACATCAAAAAGACCCTCTGCACTGCCGCCATTACTGAACCTGCACCTCCTGAATGCCCTCCTCACAAGACTTATGTTCCAACTGCCCTGTTACCCTTAGTCATCAGGTGGGTCCACACAGCAAAAAGCTCAGGCTATCCTGGTATCACCTCCACTGCCCGCCTCCCCACCCAAAAATATTTGCGGCCTTCCCTTGCAGATGATGCGGAGAAGTTTGTTTTCGCTTGCCCCAACTGTGCCCAGGCTAAATCCTCCACCCAAGTCCCTGCAGGTCTCCTCCATCCTGATCATTACAGATTGATTATCCAAAATGTGCTGCCATATCCCAATACTCAAACTGCCTACCGCCACGGCTGTGTCAGATCTACTACAGTTTTGGGTCTTCCGGTAATATAGCCTTCCCGAAGACATAGTGTCAGACCGCGGTCCTCAGTTTACCTCCAGGGTTTTCTGTGCCTTCTGTTCCTGGCTCAACATTTCTCTCAGTTTGTCGTCAGGCTATCACCCGCAGACTAATAGTCAGTCTGAACACATGAACCAAGAAGTCTCAAAGTTTCTATGCCTTTATTGTGCCAACAACCCATCGACTTGGGCCCTGTAACTCCCCTGGGCTGAATATGCCAGGAACTCTCTGATTCACCCCGGTCATGGTCTCACCCCATTCCAGTGTGTCCTAGAGTATCAACCTCCCTTATTCCCATGGGACTCCAGTCCTAGTGACATCCCTGCAGTTGATGACTGGTACCACTGGAGTGAGCAGGTATGGTGTCTAGCCTATCTTCATCTCGTCTCCTCTTCTTCTGTGCAGAAGCCTCAAGTGGATTGGCGCCAGGGTTCCTACCTTTTGTCCTGGCCAGACGGTGTGGATATCGACACGCCACCTCCGTCTCCCCACAAACCATAAACTTTCACATTGTTTTATTGGCCTCTTCTGTGTCCTTCGTCAGGTGAACCTGGTCACTTACCATCTCCTCCTGCCCCAGACCTACCATCTGCACCCTACCTTCCACGTCTTGTTGTTGAAACCCAACAGGTATTGATCGTCACCTCCACTGTCCAATGTCCGTTCTCCTCCTCCTCCGATGCCCCTGTTGGGTGACTCCGTCTACCCGGTCCACGAGATCCTTGACTCCCACCGCTGCCGCGACTGGCTCCAGTACCTGGTCGACTAGGAATGTTATGGCCCAGAAGAGCGCTCTTGGGTGCCAGCAGCTGAAATTCTGGATCCGGCCCTTCTTGAGGACTACCATCGCTGCTTTCCCCTCCACCCGGGGCCCTGTGGCCGGGGCTGTCCCCATCTTCATCCTTGGCGGCTGGGAGTCCACTGTTGGGGGGGTGCTGTCACGCCCCTTCCCCAATCACACTCGTGAGAATGCCACCTTACCAGCTGCAGAGCATTAGTCTCACCATTTATATACACGGCTATGCAGAATTCTCATTGCGAAGTATAGTACCGCCTTGTGCGTCTTACTGAGCGTTTGATAAACCTTGTCTTAGGTGTCTCCTCGTCCAATTCCTCTTCTCGTGTAAACGTACCTGTCCAAGCCCTGATCCTCCGCAGTTACCAGCTGTGTTTAGCCTCTCTGTCGCTCGTAAAAGGACTGACCAGCCCGGTTCAAGACCTACCTCGCCTGTTCCACGGATTCTGCTTTGAGATCGCTGGTTTCAGGTCTGCAAGCCTAGTTTCCTCAATAAAAATCATTCGCTGCAATTGGGTCTCCCTGCCTGTTCTGTCGTCACTGTGACAATCATTGTATAGTCTGTTATGAAGTCCACTGTATCATATAGGCTTCATCAGTACTATTAGAGATCTCAAATTTACATAATTTGCATTCATTAACTTTAGGGAAATATCATACTCTATATAGGATGTTTTCCTATATATGTATGTATGCAGAACATGTCATATTTCTGTATCTTATTTATTAACGGTGTAATTAAACTGCAGTTTGTGGATTTATGTGTCTGTGTTCGATTAAACTTTTAACTTAGCGATTTAACCTTTACTTTAGCGCCTTTATCTTAAACTCTTTTAGTTCCGTCCTGTGTACGTGTCTCGTTCTCAGCCTCAAAGCAGACCACACAACATGCCATCTGCGCACTTTGATCTAAGGAAGAACGAGAGGAAGTTACAGCACTTAATACTCAGTAAGTTTGCCTGGTTCAAATTCGGTCAATTAAATGTCGATCTTCTTAACTTCAGGATTCCCGTTGAAATTATTTGGCTAATAAAATTATCCGGAACCCAATACGTGGTCGGCTAGAGGACGCCGCCGAAATCCTCATTAAAGAGGGTGCCACTTCATTGTATGTATAAATACACTTTGCGTACATGAAACTACGCGTACTTATTTGTTCTCATATTGCTCTTAGGATGTGTGGTATAAACTTTTAGTCATATCTGATTTGTCATTAAACATAGGAGATTATATTTTATATTTCTTTGTTCTAATTATATTAGAAAATCAGACAGATACCGCAGGTCTTTAAGATTAAGGTTATGAATTTCTCAGTATGGATCGTTCATTTTATTCAAGTATTATCAGTGGTTCCATAGAATTTTTATTTTGAAATTATCAATGTAACTTTGAATTTAATTGAATTACCTTAAACATTTTTATATACAATTTGGACAGGAGTGTGTGGACAGGGGCGTAGGTTTGGCTTAAATGTTGGTTGGGAGCCAAAAAAGTTGCAAACAATTGCTCATTTATACACGTGTATAAGTTGGTATTAATAAATGTATTCAACTTTTCCGTCTGTACCATCCCTACCTAAAACTACGGCAATGTGTGTGGAGTCTGCTTGTTCTCCCCGTGTTGCACAGGTTTGCTCTGCATGCTCTGTCGCTTCCGCAGTCCAGAGACAGGCAGTTTGGCTAATTTGCGTCTCTAAATTGAGAATAATGTGTGAGTAGGTGTGCCCTGAAATGGACTGGCATCCTGTCCAGTGTGCCCGAAGCTGCCTGGGATATGCTACAGGCCTCCCTAAGACCCCCAGAAATCTCCCCAAAGCTTCTTATCCTGAATGATAAGTTTGAAGTTGGACGGATGCTATGATGATGATGATGATAGTTGCGGTGATGATATATCTGAAGTACGTGGTTCTGAATTCCTTATCTTATTATCAGTTTACTTTTTTATGAACCAAGTCATCTGAGGATTTCTTATTTGGTTTACACCTCCCAGGCTAGTTTAAGGTCTAGCCACCTGGGTAGTTAAGCAACTTGCTTAGACTTTTGTTCTGCAACTCCAGTGATGAGTGTAGCTTTCGACATCAGTACAAAAACCAGTAAGAATGTTAGTCTTCCATCCATCCGTCTTCTTTAGCCGCTTATCCGTAAGGGTCGCGGGGAAGCCGGCGCCAATCCCAGCCGACTTCGGCCGAAAGGTGGGGTACACCCTGGGCGGGTCGCCAATCCACCGCAGGGTCAACACAAAGAGGAACACCCATACACACTCATAGTCACACCTATGGGCAATTTTTGAGTAGCCAACTGACCTATCCTGCATGTCTTCGGAATCTGGGAGGAAACCGGAGTACCCGGAAGAAACACCGCAGGCACGGCGAGAACGTTGCTCTGTGAATGCAGTGATGTAGGAATAATACGTTTTCCGGTCACTAGGAGGCAGTGTTAGGAATCACAGAGTGATACATTGATTTTTTTTTTCTTCAGAGAGATATATTGTGTTATTGAAGAGAATTTGTAGTGCCAAAGGCAGAACAAAATCGAGATTGGGAGAAACCCCTGTGCTATGTATGAACAATATTATTTCAGTAAAGTACAAAGTTATTACCATCGCTCCGCAGCCTGCAATTTATTACATCAGATTGACGACGAGGTGAAATCGCGGTCGTCAGTGAAAAGACGAGCCTGTTTTTTTGTTTATTTTGGTTTTTTTTTTTTGAGGCAAATGGCATTGATGATGCCGAGAGGAGACGAGCAATATTGTTAAGTTCAGTTGAAAGTGAAATGTGCAGCCTCCTATGCGCAACCTGTTAAGTCCGGACAAGCAGAGCGATAACACTTTCGCTGAACTGGAGACCTTGTTGAAAGGGCATTTCAACCCGAAGCCGAGCGAGTTCGTGTAGCGGTTCAAGTTTAATTCTAGAAACCGCCAGTCCGATGAGAGTGTGCAGCAGTATGTATAGTAGCCGCGTTGCGAAAATTAACCCAAGATTGCAACCTTGGAGATAATCTCAAATTCTCGGCCCGGTACGGCAGGACGACAGCATATTGCACATGAGTGCAGGTTCGTAAATGAGATATGCGACATATGTGGAAAGAGGGGACATATAAAGAAGGCATGCCGATCTAGGTGCACAACGGAGGCGAAGCCTAAACAAAAAGGCAGTACAAATTTACAAAGCAACAAACAGGACCTGTAGAAAGGCAGGATGCAAATCATATAGTAGAGAGGGGGAGAGGACAGTGAAGAGGATACACTGGTGATTTACCACATGAACGAGTTTGAGATTCCAAAGGTAGCCCCTTTGTTAGTTACACTGAGAATAAACAAAGAACAATATTATTTCAGTAATGTACAAAGTTATTCCCATCTCTCTGCAGCCTGCAGATTATTACAGTGAAGACTGTCATTCTCAAGAAAGGAACTAATGATATCACTAGTGATGTGATATAATTTTAAATAGTGTAAATAGGAGCTTTATCTCTACGTCACAGGTTGCAATGTCAATGACATTCATGTGATATGTGGTGCTGATTATATTCATGAAAAATGACAATCATTGTTTTTTCTTCAATAAAATATAGAAAACAACCAAAAATCTCATTTACTACATGATGAGCAATAGATATATGGAGATGAAGAGCTGAGAGAGGCTAGGGGCAGTCAGCTGACAACAGGAGACATTAGCATGGAAGCGACATGTTTGGGTGCCAATTCTTCAACATCTGATCAAATGATACCAAGCTTTTGTAAATAGAGGGAGGCATGTGTATGCATCAGCAGTGTGGCTTTACTGTACAAACCTTTAGCTCGCTGTGGCCAAACAATAAACCACACCCTAACTTCTGATATACAGGGACGAATCACTAAGAGAGAGGCACTTCACCCAGAAGAAACACATTTCTAACATGGCCTAAATTAAGAAGCCAGTTTAGCATCATGTGAGGCAGCTTTAATGAGGTCTTTATTCTCTTATTGTTCATTGTACATTACTATTTGGCAAACTTTGAAAATAAACACTGTTGTCCATTTTAAGATCTTGTTTTTTTATTTAATCCTGAGTACTCAGGAAATTGGAAATGGGGGGGGGGGTGTATATGGAGGATTATGAAAGAAATGTGATGATTTATATTGCTGAAGACATTAGTCCCAGGGTGTTCAGACTGTCTGCTAGTTTCATGTGTGTCATAATAGGAACTCCTTCCTCATTGTAATGATAAGCAAAGCACACTTCTAAAAATGGACTTAGGATCACATGTGAACAAAACACAAGCAAATTCTCAGTGACAGTCTTGTTCAAAACAGGAAGCGCCTTCCAAACGAAAAGTGTGCTGCATGAGAAGTCATGTGATCTGTGACATATTATTTAGAATTAGCCTGAATTGCGCTTGTGAATAAACAGTTACAGGGTTGAGAAATGTTTAATTCAGTGCAGGAGCAATGACAAAAACCTCATTTAATTTATACATGCTGGTTCATTTCTGTTAAAGACATTGCAGAAGATCTCCAAACTCAGTTTCACAAGTCATATGACACAATGGAGTTTCTATTTGTTTTGGGCAGGCCAGCCATCAGGTTCTTCTCAGGGAGCACAGAGCACAAGGCAAGGAAACATCCCAGAAGGGATGCCAGTCTATCGTAGGGCTTGTGTCCCTTTATCTAACTCTGTGTTTAGATAGTGCAAAAAAGACACAATGGGCGGAAAGCGTGCAAACATCCTACACAGAGACCAAAGATGGCATTCAAACACTCGTCCCTGGAGGTACAACAGTCCAACATACCTCTGTACCACCCTCCCTCTGAACTCATGTGAATGTTTATTACACTAATTGGACAACAGTACAGTAAGAAGCCCATCTTCCCTTTGTTGTATAGTAGTCTCTATTCTTTGGAAAAGGCTTTCCATTAGATGTTGGAATATTGTTGCTGGTATTTGCTGCCATTCAGCCTCAACACCATTAGTGAAGTTGGGAATTGATGTTGTTTAATCATCACAACTGAGCTTGGGTTTAGATGCTTTAACTTCAAAATCAGTTCAGTTGCAGGTGAGCAGGACAGAAATTTGACAAATTGACTTGCTGAAAAAGTGGCACCCTGTGATGGTGCTACATTGAAAGTCACTAATCTCTTCAGTATGACCCATTCCTCTACCACTGTTTGTTGCTGTAGATTGCAAGACCATGTACTTAATACACCTGTGTCAGTGATGGGTGTGGCCAATTATGCTAATTAGCCAGTTGCAATAATTAATAGGAATGTTTGAATTCTTTATGCTATTTGATGTAATTAGCATTTAGCACAAGTCAAGGTAGGTATAGATGTGGCAGTTGCATAATTATTCTTTATCTCCAGCAGGAGGAAATGCCTGTTCGTTTCCTGAGTTTGATTTTGCTGCTGATGGGACATGGGAGTAAGTACATGCTAAACCATTGGCAACATTTTGGCTGGTTAGCTTAACAACACCTCAACAACTAAGCTATTCCGGTCTTATTTGAAAGATGAATATTCTGTATTCCAAAATTATTCTGACATTTATTGGTACAGTCATGAACACAGAAATATTACTCATGAAAGTTTGGGTACAGGCCTGAGTTAATGTACAAATTAATGTACATTGTCATTACCACACACTCCTGTTAAGTTCCTTGAAGCAGCCAGGTTGTGAAAGACACCGTAAATGGAATCGATTTGAATAAAGATGATAGGCCTGCAGCATGTAAAACCACCAGCCACAGCACTAATGATCAGTGACCATTTATTCCCACGCATATGTATTTCAAACAAAAGCTGTTTCAAGTTCAGCTCAACTTCCAAACCACAAGCTGCAACTGAAAGGTTCAAACTTACCATTCATTTACAAAAAACTAGCACGTTTTGCAATTTCATCCTGCAATTTCAAATCGTGACTCTGCGTACTTCACATTTCCGGAGAAGAAGATGTGGAAGCAGAGAGTGAATCGCCACCACGAAACTCTGTGGTTGTACCCATCATAAGTGACTGCCAGGGGAACACAAAGGGACCATTAACCTCAGTGTAGTTCAGCTCACATAACCTCTTCTGTAAGACTTCTTTCTATAAACCGTTCCTTTCAGCAAATGGTTTGGGACACCACCTTGGCCGGAGCAGTAGCCACAGACCCATAGGTGGTAGCTGGCTTGGGTGGGAGACAGAGACACAGAAGCTTAGCCTGCACAGAGTTTATTTCCTCTTTTCAGGGCAAAGTGGTGGAGGGGTCTTTAGCTAAAAATTGCTGTGTGGGAACACCACTTTCGTCGGTGCACTTTCGGTGAGCTTAAAACTTGGGTCATGGGTGAACTTAAAGTCACTAAAAGTCAAGGTTGATATCTGCTACACTGACAAAAAGCACAGGCAGCCCCAGTTCTGGAGCTTCTGAAGCATGCCATCACAATCCTTTCCAGTGAATATGGTCTCACCACTGGATGTGTCAAATATGGGAGCGCTAATTTGCAGTGCCACCCATCTGACCAATCACAAGGCAGCCCAAGCCAACGTACCAATTAGAAGGCTTCCATCTTGTACATTGTATGACCCTGAAACTAGGTTTTGGGAAAGAATACTGGAAATGCATTGCCCCTAATCCATACACTCTCCTGAAGTGTAAAACAAATGAAATATTAACTCATTTCTTAATTAGTATGCCGTGATCATATTTTATATAGCAATGAAACACCATTTCACTGGCTAATTTCACATATCCAGTAACTGTTGATATTAATCATTTCACCTACTTATAATATTGACCCAATCCAAATGTATATTAAAAAATTAAAAGTCAAAGGGGACCTCGAGTATAACAACCAGTATAAGACCTTGATCAAGGACCATACCAAAGCAAAACACCTTGACACACTACTTTTCCCTTAACAGAGGTCATATTTTATGTACTTTTGCAGCCCTTCATTTATGTGTATAGCAAATTATGGCCCACTACACTGACATGAATTTGAAAATATCTGTCTGTATTATCTCTCATCATCAACCCATATCAAACCAACCCAGGTATGATTTTGAGAACCTAAAGGCTGACAATGACAGTAGTTCTTGACCCCAACCTACAGACCTTTTGACAGATGGCTTATTCTTGCCTGAGTGAGAATTGCTGTTTCACCTTTGTCCCTCCTGCTTTTCAGCCCTCTGCCAGGAGGAATGTACCAAGACGGCCATCAAATCCTGTGCAGACTGCATAAAATCTGGTCGCTTCTGTGCCTGGTGTAAACAGCTGGTGAGGAAACTGTATATGTGGGCTAGCTTGATGCTCCTAACAAAGACAAATGTGTTGTCCCATAAGCTCCTCACTGTTCAGTTCTCTAGAAAATATGTCAAGTTATGGGAGAGAAATTCAAAGTGGATATTGAAAGACATGCATTAAGAAGAGATTGAGATATCCACCTTCATTAGAGAACGACATGTTGGCTCAGTGAGTAGCACTGTGGCCTTACACTCCAGGACTGGGGTTAATTCCAGTCCAAGCTCAGTGTGCATGGAGTTTGTATATTCTCCCCATGTTCAGACTGGTTTCCACAACGCACTCCAGTTTCCTCCCGCAGTATACAAATATATGATTAGGTGAATTAGCATCTCTGAACTTCCCATAGTCTACTTACAGTATGTATGAGTGCATGCCTAGAGAAGCGTCTCGTGACCTGTCCTTACTGGGATGTTTCCGAACGAAGTTACATTCTGTGGTTCTCCTTACTTTCTATCATGCAGAACTACACCAAGGTGGGTGATGTAGATGCAGTGCGCTGCGATACAGCAGCTGAGTTGTTGAAGAACGGATGTGAGGAGGCGAACATCATTTCTCCTAAGAGCAATTACCATTTTGAAGCGAACATACCATTGAGTTTAAAGAGAGATTCAAATCCTGTCCAGGTCCAACCTCAGAAAGTCGCTGTCTCACTTAGAACAGGTGTGTTTCTTCTCACCCTAACCCTAACCCACCCAATTGCTTGCGACACTGATGCCTACCTTCTGGAAGTGGAAATGTGCTCCAAAGTGTATTCAGATCCTGCCAGTGTCATTACAGTTCGTAACTCTCTTAAAATGGCTGTCAATATTTAAACTCTAACCTTATTCAGGTATGCAACAAACCTTTCAAGTAAAGTTTAAATTAGCCGAAGACTATCCAGTGGACCTATACTATTTGATGGACCTCTCCTATTCCATGAATGATGATCTGAAAAACGTGAAGATGCTTGGAGAGTCTTTGCTAGGAGCTTTGCAGGATAAGACCAGCAAAATACGCATAGGTAAGATCACGTTGTGCAGCCTCTAACACTTTGGACTGTACAGACATGTCACCAAGTGTTCGATCACCACCATTGATCACTGCTACCATTTTCTGCAGGTTTTGGTTCATTTGTTGATAAGACCACTCTGCCGTTCACAAACACCCATTCAGAAATACTGAAAAAGCCATGTCCTGAAAAGGAGAGGAACTGCCAGGCTGCCTTTGGCTACAGGCACGTGTTGAGCCTGACAGACAATGTGGAAGAGTTTAAGAGACGTGTGTCTGCCCAGAACATCTCTGGTAATCTGGACAGGCCAGAAGGAAGTCTTGACGCCATCATGCAGGTTGCAGTCTGTGGGGTAAGAATTGCAAACATCAGTATGTGCAACCAACATCACTCACAACCTTCCTTCATGATGATACGCGAGTCTTGTGGATGAGCTTGCATGATAGGCATAATCACATCTTTGGTGATCCGCCATTAGGATGTGCCCCTAGTGGCTGTGCGTTTTCTTTGCGATGCCTATGGAAGCGTAAAATAACAGCTGTTTCTCTTTGTGCCATTATGTGTGACTAACAGAATAAAATCGGCTGGGGGAACAGCACTCGGCTACTCGTCGTGACCACAGATGATGGGTTTCACATGGCAGGAGATGGAAAACTAGCCAGCATTTTTGACCCAAACGATGGCAAATGTCACATTAATGAGAACCTGCTGAACAGCAAAAGTAATGAAATGGTAACTATAGCCACAGATTTTACAGAAGCTAAAATGTAAGAAATTCTTATTTATGACTGGTAAACTGAGTAAATTCTCATTGTGGTAATAGATTGTTGCAGTAGCAGGTAGTTCATTTCTGCATTTTGCATGTAATATGAAAGTGCATTATTCATAAGCTGTCCTCAACGATTAGTTACAATACCATTCATAAAATATATCATATAAAGCTTAATTAGTCATAAACCAAATTAAGAAATATAATTTGAGATAACAGGTTCACTGTGGTGTAATGGAAGACTTTGTCTCTTTTCAGGACTATCCTTCTGTGGGGCAGGTGGCCTTAAAGTTGGCAGAGAGCAACATCCAGACCATTTTTGCTGTGACTAGGACTCTGAAGCCTGTGTATGAGGCAAGACTCCTGCACCTTACAGATTTACTTGGATGGAATCTATTATCTACCGAGAGAATAACTGCAAGGGACAGCAATGATTTCATTCACCAACACAGAAACAGCATGTTCATAAAGATTCCAGAGTGGCAAGGGCAGGGCTTAGTTGTCTGATTTGGTTTAATGCATTCCTGCATTTATTGCTGTCCACAGAAACTGACAGCCCTCATTCCCAAGTCGGAAGTTGGCATTCTTTCAGAAAACTCTGACAACATTGTATCACTGATCAAGGAGGCGTATGAGGTAAGCATTTAATTTCATTGTTCTCATTTTAAACATGTAAAAGTAAAGAACTTAAAGTGTAAATTTTCATCTGTACTTTTGGAAGATTCACAAGATCACAAGCCTAGCATTATTATATACTGATTAGGGGTTTCATGATTATCTATATTCTTTTTCCAAGTATGTATTCAGATGATCAGAAGACTCTTGCTCATTGGTGTTTTTGTGTTGCTTCCATGGCATCACAGGTGTTGAACGTCCTGAAATAGATTGTGAAAAAAACAACAGACCTCTTGCATTAAAAATGGAGCAAGTTCATTGACACAGTCTGGACCATTTAATTGTTATGGTCAAAAACCAATAATAATAAAAAAAACACTGGCTATACGTTATTCTTCTGATGCATGCATTTCATGCATTTAATTTTTCTTCCTTGATAAACGTTGTTTAAATATCTCTTTGGCAACTTAAACAGTTCTTTATCCTGGCTTTTACATTCTCAGAGTGATAAGGTGTAGATCACTAATAGACCACATGCGCTGTATTTCGAGGCTGACTGTGTTCTGTGAATCGATGCAGAAACTGTCATCCAATGTGATCTTGAGCCATGAGGAGCTTCCAGAGGACGTCACGGTCACTTACACATCAAACTGTAGAGACGTGCCAGGCACTGTGGGGATATGTGACAATGTCAAGCACGGTCAGGAGGTTGGTACTATGTGCAGCTCTCAGAAAAACGGCATTGAGTCTTTGTTTGGTGGAGTATTAATTCAAAGAGCCAAGAGATATAATGTCTCACAAATTTTAACATTACAGCTTGCATGCTAAAATTAAACTATGCCACCAGTGTCCACCAGAGGCTGTTTATTTTGTGTCCATTTTATAATATCTTACCCCTATAATCTGAATTTATGAAATTTACAGTGAACAATTAGTTGTATGAAAAATGTCTAGAAGTCATTTTTGATTACAGGAGATACGCTGTTTTGGTGTTGTGTCGTTTTTTTAGGTTATTTTCAATGTGACAGTGACGGCCACAAAATGCATGGAGAAGAAGACATTTTTCATCAGGCCACTGGGCTTCACAGAGAAAGTGGAAGTCACCGTGACAACGCGTTGTGAGTGTGAATGTGACGACTCCAGAAATGAAAATCACAAGCACTGCCATGAAAGGGGCAAAGTTGTTTGTGGTACTTGCAGGTATGTTGAAGCCTGCATTGAAACAGACATATTTATGAAACACACATTTTAACGTATTGATATATACTGCATTTATTTGTTTGAGAGAGAAAAGCAGCAACTGTTGGTGTTGGTCTTGAGTGTGACCAAGAGAAGGGATCTCAATTCATCCTGAATGGAACCCTTAGAAGCCATAGCCAGTGAACAGGCCTACATGCTTGATTACCTGGTTCTGTCAGAACTACACTTCTGCTGCAACAAAGAATAAAATAAAAAATCCTCAGTTAATGACAAACACCCTAACTTTGAGGCATTAGCATAAGTTCAATTCAATAACAAATTGTGGTACTTGATGGTGAAACTGTTATATCAATAGTAAATAACTAAATAATACCATGACAATGACTGTCTTTTCAATTTGCCTTGATATAACTTTGCAATGAAATCTGTAGCATCCGATGTTTCCCTACAGCTGCAACGAAGGCTACGTTGGGCAGAATTGCGAGTGTGATTTGAAAGGGATAAGTTTGGAGCGGCAGAATGAGGCATGTCGAGTGAACAATGGCACGGAGTGCTCAGGGCGAGGCGAATGCGTGTGCGGACGTTGCGAGTGTAACACCGGCGAGGACGGCAATAAATTCTACGGGACGCACTGCCAATGCAGCAATACAGACTGCGAGTCCTACGGCAACAAGCTGTGCGCAGGTAGCAACCACTGTCACACTCGCACCGCTAGCCGAACGCAACTGTCGAGGAACCCATAGTAGTGGGGGCACAGCGGTGACGTATTTTCTCCCGTCAGGCAACGGGATCTGTGACTGCAGCAAATGTGTGTGCAACGCTGGTTATGAAGGATCGGCGTGCCAGTGCAAAACGTCCCAAGAAGAATGCCGGAAGAACAGCACCAGTGCAGTGTGCAGTGGGAGGGGCGATTGCGAATGCGGCACCTGCAAGTGCAAGGATGGCTACGAGCGTCCATACTGCAAGGAATGCTCCGCGTGTGCCTCCCCCTGCACCAAGGCTGCGTAAGAATGTGAACCTGCGATGCACTCAGACCGGAATGCATGAAAGGAAGGATCTGCAAATGTGGCTCAAAGCCAGGGATCTCTAACCCCCTGGAAATGCAACACACCTAATTCAGTTAATTAGTGCCCTTGAAAAGTTTAGATCCAATCCACATTTAAAACACATCTGCTGAGACTAAATAAAACCTATGAGGACACTAATTAACTGAAACAGGTGTGGTGCATCTGGGGTGGATGATCGAATCCAAACTTTTCAGGAGAGTACCTCACCAGGGGGAGGGCTGATGACCCATGCTCTAGGCGCATCCTTTGAAAACTCATAATATTTTAAATAACATTTATGTGACCTACACACGTGGCCACAGTCATGTGATATTATTATTACTATAATAATAATCATTATAAAAATGATTATGAAAAGATTTTTTGTATATGGGAACCTTGTCTAAATGTGAATGATTTGATCCCCATTAGGCATTTAATTATCATTCACGCTCATACTTTTGATATTAGTACATGTTAGGGTGCTGTTTGGATCTCCTGAAATGTAGCTTTTTTGTTTTTCAGAAGTTGCATTGAATGTAAGGGTTTTGACATCGGGCCACTTAAAGAAAACTGCAGCCTTGCTTGTCCACACCTTGAAAACATTGCCATGGTGGACAGCCTCACAATTAAGAAGCCTTGCAGAGAGAAGGACACACAGAACTGCTGGATGATCTATGTCATGAAGGAAATGGATGGGTTGAACCGATATGAAGTTAAAATTCTGAAGGAAAGAGGTTAGCAGTTGTTTCATTCCTGCTATTACAAGAGGAGCCATTGCCCAGGCTTTTGCTGACTATTCCATCATTTGGGGTTTAGTGTCATTTCTGTTTTTGTTTGGTTGATGATAGTTCTGACTGTGATTTCTCCATCCCCCAGAGTGTCCACCGACCCTAAACATAGAAGCAATTATTGGGGGGGCATTTGCTGGCGTGGCCCTGATTGGCATATTTATACTGGTCATCATCAAAGGTGTCATTCACTATTACGAAAAGGTGGAGTACAAAAAGTTTATGGAGGAGCGTTCAAAAGAAGCATGGGTTGGAGTAAGTATAGCCTACTTGTTGATTCACTGCATGGTATGTCTCCATCTTTCTGTGTCTTCAATATTTTTGTGTTCTCCACCCAGAAAAATGAAATGTACAAGGCTGCAACAAGTACTGTCCAAAACCCGCTTTACACTGGTGACTGATCAGACCAGCAGCACCACCTTCCTCCAGCCAAATCTGTGTAGTGACACTGAATAAATATACCTCAGGAATTTTACCCACATTGGACATTCTCCTTCATGTCAGTTTCGGTGGTATCCGGACCTGTGGCTTCTCAGTGTTGCATGTTAAGGTCGCTCTATGATATTGATTATTCACCTCCTGTGTCCCACCTCTGCCATTTTCATATTTTCCTCAAGCGTTCCATTAAATTGCATAATATGGACTATAACATATGTCTTTATGTTTCACCTATATAATCTGGTTTATTTGTATTTTGATATCATTTGATGTATTTGTGTTTCTGACAGGTTCTGCATTTATGTGGGAATTCTCATTGTGATGACGATGTTTTTATATAGTGAAGATGAACAGAAGTCCAGATTAATCAAAAATTGGTCTTTTAACTACTGCATGTCTGGAAATTGTAGATACATTGTTGCAAAAGACATATGCCTAAAGCTATGCCATGTTAATGTTAAGGCTTCCAAAATTCCCATCTATCCATCCATCCATCCATCCATCTTAAAACTACTTAGCCTTGTAGGCTATTCCAGGAATCACAGGGCACAAGGTAAAGCACATCTGCACAATTTAGGGACAGCATCCAGATTCCACACACAGAGAGGTATATAGCTTTCCCTGTTCTGTATGACAGTAGCATGCCCTAGGGGGTGCGTGGCCATTTGACCTTGGACCCCCCAGAGGATATTTTTCTACCCACTGAGGAGTTTTTGGGTCCTCTCCTCTGATGTTTTCTGTCATTCCATTTTCTTCAATGTACATTGTAATTATCAGACACTCCCCTTAAGTGCCTTGGGACAACATGTTACTACATGTTGCAGTTGTTGTAGTGGGGCAACACTACAGAAAAAAATTACATTGAATTGAATAGGAACACGCAGCCCTCAATGCCACCACAGTGCCCCATCACCATCTGTCTTTTTTGGATGTTAGGGTGGTACATTTAACCTGTTTTAGAGCAGCCACTGTATTTTTTAGAGTAATCACCTTGCAGGAACTTTCAAATATAAATGGTAAGACGGTCTGATTTGATTCAAAGTGTGGCCTCACACCTTTAGGGTTAGGGATTTGATGTCCTGTCCCATCTGTTTACACGTTGGTGCGATTTGCCCTACAGTTTTAAGACACGTGGTTAGGCAAATAGGCACCTCTAAACTGTCTACAGTGTGTGTGGACCCTGTGATGGACTGGCATCCCGTCCAGGGTGTCCCCTGCCTTGTGCTTTCTGGTATAGTCTCTAGGCTCTCTGCAGCTCTGTACTGGATAAGAGATGGATAGATGGATGGATGGATGGATGGATGGATGGATGGATGTTCTGAACACTGTAAGAGTTCACTGGTTTTTAAAATGTTACTGGTTTTGTACTGTAAATGTTTTGTTGTGTAGTGTATATGATCCCTAGTGAACTCTCAGGGAACATCACTTTTTTGATAAAACAATGTCGGTCATACAGATGTATTAGTTTGCTCAGGCCATAACCTGAAGAGTGATGGCCCTGCCTTTGATGTTTAGCCTCTAATCAGTGCCTGATAATACATGACACATTAATGTCAGACACCTCCAGAAGAGTCAACATGAAACCTCTGAAAGCCCGCATGTCTGGAAACTTTGGCGGTACCCTGATGATGGTCCATAGGAAAACCTCACCAGGAACCGAGTACAGCTCAGGGGAAGGCAAGGGTTACGAGTACGGAAACAGGCGTGTCAGTTGTGGTTAAACGTACATGTAGATGTGGGCTGAAAGCAACAGGAAGGCTGCATTAGTCACGTTGAAAAAGTGGTTTCGCATAAGCGCTAGAAGTGTTGCCTCACAAATTGCAGTGATGTCCTGTGTTGATGTACTGCAAGATGAGAAGATGGAAAAACACCAAGTCATGAAGACCTTATTCACACAGTTTGAGAAATAAGGTGCGATCATGTTTTCAAATGTCTGTTCTGTTGCTAAATTATGACAATTTTTTTCCTCTGTTTCTTCATGCAATGTACAGTGCTCCACACCGTAATTACTGTTTTATTTTGAACATGTCATTTATGTCAGCCTGATCAATCAAAGGTTTTCTTCTGGAAAACAAGGAGGTGATAGAAAGTTCACATTGAGAATCAGAAGCTGTGGGAGCCAACAGATATGAAAATAAAAAAGAGCTGTGATGAGTATGCTGTATTAATTGGTGAACCTGGCATGTTGAGTAAAAATTGAACAAGAATGGAAATAATAACCAAGATTATCATCTGTACATGTACTGTGAAGTCAGAGAAGTAATGAAAACCTTGTTCCCCCACAGAGCAACGCAGTACCCTTCACACTGAACCCCCCAACACCCAGTTCCGAAGTACGCTTTAAAAGCAGATGTGAAACAGACGTGTTTTCTATAGAACCTGAGAGTATCATTGTGAAGTGTCACATGCTGTTTTTCTCCATTTACTCCTTTCTTCTTCTCTTGAATTACATGCTACGATCACTGGAGCTTACATTGGCCATAAGAAATCCCTACAGCTTTACCAGATTTCCCGGTTATGGCATCGTTACAGTTACATTTCTTTGCAAAAATATATTACGACGGATGTGAGTCATCGCTGAGAATTACTGTCAGACAAACATCTGTGTGTTTAATAGCATTCAGGTCCAATTAGGTCTTTAAAATGCTAAAAACAAAAAATTATAAAGCTTTGAATGACAAAAGATTCAATGTTGAGATTTACTTTTCAATGTATACAAGAAATACCAATAAAATACGACTAGCTAGAAACTTCAATCACCCTCTAAATTTCAAAGATGTTTTTATAAAAGACATTTGTCTTTTATTAAAGACAAAACAAAATGTCCCACAAAACTGAACTTACTTATGAAAGTGGATTGCAAGATATCATTTAAATGTATGAATCAAATCTATGTAGATCACACTTTAATAACATGATTTTAAACCAATAAATGAATTTTTGTTTCAACAAAAGTCAATGAGTTTCTTTTCCTCAGGATTTCCCCTTAATTAATTAGTGCAGCCCAAAAATAGCAGATTCAGACAGGACTGGCATTATTATAGTTGGTGGCATAATGTTACACAAATTTCACTGTGACAGCTGCTTTTGCCTCTAGCACAAAATTAATTCAAACAACTATTAAGCTATTTATGAGAGCAGCCCTGTAGTGCAAACAAAACAAGGCTGACAATGTGATGAATTAAAGAATGCAAAAAAATTTATTGTGCTAAATATTAATTGCAAAAAATAAAGAAAAAATAGACACCAGAACATGAAGATATACTGAAAAAAACATATAAGTGAAACACTTCGGGTTTTGGTGCCATTCCTTCACCACCATCACCTTGTTTCATCATGACAATGCATGTCACAGCGATCTGTACACACTTCCTGTCACCTTGGAAGGTCCAGGTTCTTCCATGGCCTACATACTCACCAGTCATGTCAGCCATTGAGCATCAATGGGATGCTCCAGATCAGTACATATAATAACGTTCCAACACCCACCAGTATCAGACAACTTCACACAGTTTTAGGAGAGGAGTGGAATCTACAATCTGATCAACTCTTTGTGAAGATGATGCATGTTGCAACAAGCAAACAGTGGTCACATGAAATACTAATGTGGAAGTTTGTTTCCACCATTCACCTTGTTTTTCAAGGTATCTGTGACCAAGAGAGCCTAATGAATCCATTTCAGTTGTCAGATTTCCATTTATTGATTTCTTGTCAAAAAAAAAGTCTTTGAAACTGTTGAGTGTTGCATTCATAATGTTACTTTATGCAACCTTCAGCAGATCACATTAGCATAAGGTGAAAGATCAAAACTTCTCATATAAGCTCTAAATAATATTACATTAACAAGAAAAATCTAACCAAGATATGGTGGGAAATTACACTTCTCATCGCTGTGTAATCTAGGTGTTAAATTGATGTAGGAGGCGGTTCAACAACTGTGAAAACAACTGTGAAAAAAAACCCAGCGAAGAATTTGTGGTGCCTGTTCAGTTTCAACCCAAGGCATGAGGCTGAACATATAAGGTGAACTTTGCTGGTTCAGTCAGTCAGCTGGAGCCGACGATACGAAGGTATCTATGGTGTTCATATTGACAGCACAAAGGTTACACAAAAGCAAAATTTGACCAAGTGGATGTAAAATTCAAGACACTTTTATTAGGGAGAGGCAGCATTAACATACTATAAAAACAAGGTAGCCAGCCTAATACTTTATGTAACTTTGTCTAAGTCCAAGAAGGCATCATTTCTAGCCCTATAAGACCTTCAAGTGTCCTACAATTCACTGGAAAGTATGGGCTATTTTTTTTTTTTACTGCTCGTGTTAGAATTTTACCTGATGAAAATAAGCACCGATCTCATATGAGACTGTACTTAATTTGCATTGGAGCAGTTTCTTTATGAATATTCACTGTCACATGACCAGAGTTGGGTCCTGCATGATAAGAAATTAAGTCTGTAGCTCTAGACCAGATCTCTACATCAGCAACGAAGTTCCTGAGCAGGCTTTGGTCAGTGATGTGCTGTAGGAGTCAATTTGAGACACGATATAAGAGCATCACCATACGAATGACGCATGGAGAACATCCATTTACTCCACCCACACTACTTCCTGTTCCAGCACAGATCTGTAGATGAAGATCCCCAGTTAGCGCTTCCACTCCACAGAAGTGCACCTGACCATCGAGTCTTTTAAATAGAAGTTTTAATGAGAAAGAAGAAGGCAAGTAAGAGATTACCTGGGCATTACAAATTAAAGAAGGAATGGAGACATCAGTTGTGGGTAGAGAAATGTGTATATGAATGTAAACACAAACACAGCACAGACAAATGGACCATCCTGTTTTATTGATTTCTAATAGAAACCATTAAATAATCCTATAACACTCCCCAGTGTACATTATTTTCAGGATTTGATGTAGTGGTTTACAAAGAGGATAGAACTTTATGTTCTCATTATGACCACTTCAGAACTTCTGGTCCCAATCAGCTTGCATCACGTCAATGCCACCAGATCTGGTTCGGCTCTCCTCACTGCTTGATCTTTTCCACGTTGTTTATGGATCCTGCAGGGTCCAGTTTGTAGAGCATGAAGTGTCCCTGGACCTGAGCGGCACTCAGCTGCGGCTCCACCTCCAACGCGCATGCCGCGAATCGCTCCGCCTCCACCGACGGCTCATCGGGATAAAACCGGCGGAACATCTGGATTAGCTGCCAGTGTGTGCAGTAGCCTACATACTGCTTGAGGTCCACACGCCCGGGCCGGATTAATGCCGGGTCCAGTCTGCGGGAAGGGAGTTAGGGTTATGAACAGAATCAAATCATTTGAACATAACCTTCAAGACGTTTCTACTGACATTAGAGGAACTGTACAGAGTGTAATGAGATGAGATTAGGAAAAGCAGAGACGTCCAGCATCACGTCAAGTTCAAAACACAGTATCTTCTCATGAAGGTGACCTATGACCATGGTCAGAATTGTTTACAGCCACAGCACCCCTTCACCATGACAACCAGACCATGGGTCACCCCGCCCGCAGGACCAGCCCAGTTTTACAAATGAGCCAAACAGAAATCCATGGATGCCATACAGACAGACCTGTCAATGAAATTGGTGGTCATGAAAACAATCCTGGCCTCTGAGGAAGCCACACCGTCTAGGGCATTGAGAAGCCCGCTGAAAGTGAGTCTGCCCATGCCCTGATAGGCCAGGGGGTCTGGAAGGGAAGACAGAGACCCACCACAATTGGTAAGACAGCCTTCAATCAGACTCACTGTCCAATCCTGGCCTGCTTCTCTTATGAGGCGGAACAGCATGACCATACAGACAAAGACGCAACATCTCACTAGCCATAACTTATGACACAGCCAATATGAGATTTAATGTCACAAAGGGCACCCCCCACTCCCGCCTACTTTCACTGGGCAGCAGCTCGCGGCTGACAAAGGCGGCATCCACGTCCTCCAGCAGGATGATGCTCTGCTGTGGGGCTACGCTCAGCAGGTGGTTGAGGCGGTCGTCGGACAGGCTGCGGTCACTCAGACTCATCAGACAGATGCTGTAGCCCAGCTCCCCTGCCAGGGCGGTTCTGAAGAATGAAAAATGCATGCTGTTCCTCAGCAACCATGCCCTATTGGCTAATTTCAAAATCTAATTGGCGCTGTGCAGCGACGAGCCCAAGGATCCTGTTTAAAACAATCTAGAGTCTGAATTTCATTCAAAGGTTTCATTCTTTGTCGTGTTACTTTTCCCCAATAGTCTGAGACATTTGGGAGACTCCCATTTCATTTACTTAGTATTACTAGCTATGTATCAGTTTTTTTAATGGGAAATTTTCAATTCTGGTTACATACTGTATTTTTTATGTTTAACCTTTTTTTTAATCATTTTACTTATGCAATCCCTCTAAAAATGCACTACTAACTTTCATTTAAACTGTATACGTGACCAAATAGCTGTAGGATGCCTTTGCCAAGACTTAATTTTTTCTATTACTGTTTCAAATGCATGCCACTGTAATCACTAGTAAAACAATTAGCTTTCTCCCATTCTTAGGTCCTACATCAGTGCAGGGCCCACTTGTAAGGTGATGTGACAAGGGAAGACTCCAACTGACATGTTACTCTGCCTAATGTTGAGGACTGACAGACTTGTTCTCACAACAAGCAATTTTAGCAAAGGTCCTTAGACTACAGGAGGAAACCTGCAAAGCACAGGGAGAACATGCAAACTCCACACACTCAGAACAGAGGTAGGATTTGAACCCCCAACCCTGCGAGTAGAAGCACAGCAGTGCTAACCACTGACCCATCACACCCCCTCAATAAATAGCAGCAGCTATCTTCCTCAAATAAATTAAAATCTGACAAGGAAAGAACACAAGCCTAAATCACCAAATACTGATGTCACAAGCTCACTCCAGGATCAGAGGTAACACTGTGGCCCCTAATACTAAAGGTCATTATATCACACTATTCTCATTCCAATAAAAACCCACACAGTGTTATAAAAATGTGCCAAAGTATGGCAGCCTACAGCCCAACCAGGTCACACATGGCACTAGACCCTCACATGAAGCTGCTCTTCCCACATCCTGGAGGTCCATACAGGAGGTAGCCTCTTCTGTATGGGATCCCTGGAAGAAGAAAAAATAAAAGTGTGATACAAAATCAGAAATAAATGGACACCATGAGATTCATCCGAAACGCTCCTTGAATCCTGCCAAGCCAAGGTCTCTGGTGTGCCATACCTCTTTCTATGTACCACTTTGGGTGATCAATGAACTCCTTCACGTCGTCCACGATACGCTCAGCCACTCCGGAATCCAGCACCACAGAGCTCAGGGGCCGACGGCGCCGAGGAAAACCAAAGGGCCTCCACTCAGCACCCATGGCGGAGTACATGACCGTCCGGCCCTCCTCCTGCTTCAGGGCCAGCTCCCTTGCTGAAATGCCATTCAGAGAGTCAGGCACTTAAGCCGCGTTTCCACCACATGGTACTGGCTCAACTCGACTCTACTCGCCATTTTTGCATTTCCATTTGGCAAAACTGAGAATAGCACCTGGTGCTATTTTTTGGTACCATCTCTGCCGCGATTCTAACCGAGCCGAGTACGTACTAGGACGGTCACATGAAAACGCTGCAGGCTACTGATTGGTCAGAGAGAATCAACAGCACTGTGTCATCAACACACGATGGGGTATACTGAGCAAAACATTTTAGCAAGCTATTTTGGAATCGACTGTCTATTGTTTTTAACTTTAATCAATATGGATGCCGGCAAAACCACACCGTGGTCAACTACTGTTATATATTAAAATAGGTATGCCGTGTATGTTTGTTTCAGATCTTTCACTATTTGCAAAGTTGCCGCCACGGACCGTCTGTTTGGGCGCTCGACAAAGTAGACCACCATTTTTCAGCAGTGTTTTGTTTTGCTGCATTCAGCCTCTTCTGAAATAAAAGTTTTCTCCTTGCTGTGACAAATAGGCACATACCGAGAATCAAATACAGATTACCTTCCATATCATCCATCGTTCTTTCCTGTTTGTCACATTGAAGATGATGTTATGGGAATTGTGTGCAGCATCATGACCACAAGCTTTCTGCAATGGAAATGGAACGCCAAGCAAGTAGACTGAAGTCAAGCTGAGTCGAGTCGAGCTGGTACCATGCAGTGGAAAGAAGGCTTTACAGCCCACCTTTACTGGGCTATAGAGGATCAGTTCGATACTGTTAGACCCACGCCATTCAGAGTCAGGCACTTACAGACCACCTTTAGTGGGCTACAGAGGCTCAGCTTGATATTGTTAGACGCACCCCTTGGGAACTTTTCAATGGCCTAATCTGAGTGTTTCATTCACCATTATCCTAATCAAATACAGTCTAAACAGCCCAAAATAAAGCAGAGAACCTGGTTCTCTGTGATTTAGGGACTACATTATTTCCTACATCAAAATGACACATCAACATGGGTTTACAGTCATTTAATTTAAAAGAAAACTACTTTACCACAGAATGGCGATCATGCCGTACGTCATACCTTCCTTAAGAATGCTGAAGAAAACTTCACGGTCCCTCCCCAGCGCAGTAAAGGTCACAGACTCCCAGGGTGTGCCTGTGTGGAGGTCCACCATCTGCTTTTCCCTGGTTCGCTCCACCCTGATCCATTTCTGCTTGTACCTGATGTGGGATAGCAGGGGTCTCACTGGTTAAGGCAGTGGTTCCCAATCCTGGGGGCCCCTTATGGGAGCAGGTTTTCGTTCCAACCAGTTCCTGCTTTTAAGTGAACCCTATCTCATTTAATCATGTTCATATTTCCATCATTGTACATTTATTGTGTCAACCAGTATATTCTCAGCAGGATTCAACTTTTAAATATTCTTTTTTTTGGGGGGGGGGGGGGGGGATGCCCATGAAATTTTCGTTTTTAAGTGTTTTGTTTTGTTTTTTTTTGTTTTATTTTACCCTGAGT
>JAACJT020002846.1:0-10832 GCA_009936485.2 Gymnarchus niloticus | reverse complement strand
CGGTGCGCCACGGCCCCTCTCCAAACACGTACCTCCCCCCTCGAAGACACCCGCCCCCCCCCCCTTCCCACGCCTAAGAAACTTTCTGAAGGATAAGCTCGATCAAAGCCGCTGACATGGAAACATTACGGCAGCCCTTTTCTGAACAGGCCGTGGACTTGGTGGATGGGTGCGAAGTTAATAATTATAAAACAAAAATGCCAGCAAAATGTGCCTCACGCCTGTAAACAGACTATTTTCTTCTGTGCTAATTGTTTATTTTTGTTTTCTGTTATGAGGTCTTGAAATTAATATAAATATATTTTGAATTTTTGGATGTCTCATGCGCTGTCTGCAGTGAACCCTGATCAATAATGTCTTTGTTTATTTCATCAACAGACTTGTGTTTTGCTTTTTTAATTTAGTGCAGTCCAACTCCCACACACATTCTTGCAATGTTAGTATTATCACTCTAGAAGAACATTATGGGAACGTTAGCTTTCTACATCTGCGTCACATCACTAAGCAGTGAGCTTAGCAACACCATATCCTGGCTGCCTCAAAGACATTCCCTTCAAATCTAACCTTTGACCTTTCCCTTAATTACACTTTACTAGTTCAGCTCTATTCAAGGACTTGGGAAAGACTGTCTGCTAGAGCGTGTGAATGCAAGACCCGTTTTAACCTCCTCAGACTATGACAAAAGAAAAATGGATGACATTCTGCCGTCCCCACCTTGGCTTTAGCTCATGAGAAGAGGGTCCCTTTCAGGAGTTAATTTTAAGGGAAAACTTCAAGGGAATGTGTCCATAAAGAACTTTCATGACGTTCCTAACAATGGGCTGGGCAATGACCTCAAGGAGCAGCAGATATCACACATGGAAACAGCAATGCCTTCTATACAATACCAAGGAAATTTTGTGTTAAAGGGCTTTGGCTGGAAACCTATTTTCCAGACAAGTCCTTCAAAGAGAAATTGTATGCGTTTCTTTAAAGGGCATTCACATTTGCATATAATGCATAATGAAGTTCGACGCCTCTATTTTTTAAAACTGTTTTTGATGGTTGTTGGTGGTTCAGTATCTTTTTTTGTGATTTTCACACGGTCTATTCTGCATAATAACTGGTGGTGAGCTTGGAGTCTATCCCAGGAAACACAGGGAGGTCCTTAGTGGGATGGACCTGTAAACACCACTGTCGCACATATAGAGTCAAACTCTGAGGCCACGATGCTAAAAGGCAATCCACCATGTTGCAAATTATGCACCTTGAGGTGCCATTAATTATTTATTTGCTTGTTTGAGTGTTTGTTCGTTCGTCTTTCACCTATTCACTCCTTCCCTTCAACTGTCAGTGTTTTTGCACAGTGAGGATTTTTGATTGACCCACACTGCATTTCCCGAGTCCAGGAAAACTGTGGAAAAACTTTTTGGAAGTTAACAAATCCATTCTTCTCTTGTGTTCCAGTCATTATCTCTCCACCCATCCGCAAGGACATATATGTTACATGGAGTAAGGCCTATTCAGAACAGGGTTGTTTCCATCAGATCTTTAAAATAAACCTAGCACTGTAAAACGCTAAAACTATGTAATTAAGTTGTCATACCTTAAGCTAGAGAAGAATTATCCCCTATGCATCTCTCTTTATTTATTTTGTACACAACTGTTTCATCTGTTTTCACATGCCAGTCTCACTTTGACATATGACACACTCCCCCTAATCACCACCCCAACAAACACACCATCCTGTGAGTTCCAGTGACACATCATCCAATCACACCTCAAGAAGGAATATCGGATCTGTTCTTTCCACCTTTCTGTTCTTTCCTGTTTTTTCCACCTTTCTAGCTCACTGCATTGAAAGTCCTGTGTACGTCATAGATGGATGGCGTTGGAGGAGACCCCCCTTTAACAAAGGGACATTGTTTTCGGGGGGAAAAAAAATGGAAATACAGCCAAGCCCTCAAACCCAGGATCCACATAAGCATAAATCTGTCTGCGTGACCAGTAATTGTCACCCGTGTATCCGTGTGGCGGCATGCTAATCTCTCAGCACCTTTCTGAGACGTGGAACCTCCTTGGTGCGGTTCTGCACGTTGGCAAGTGTTACACAACACATACAAGGAAATGTTTTAACTTGCCTGGATGCCCGGTTTGTGCAAGTTACTGTCAAGTTTGGTATGGAAAACCTTGGCTTGAGATGGAAATGATGTAGCTTCACATCCAAAGTAATCTTGGGATCCTGCTGCTTTGATTGAAATCCAGCAATTGGGATGTCCGCTAGCAAGATGTGTTAACTATTTATTGTGAAAGTAGATCATCCATCCATCCATCCATCCATAACCACTTATTCAGTACGTCACAGTTCCAGGCATATGTTATTGCAATATCTAAATTTACACATTTAAGGACAAACTGGGTGTTACATTTAGATTTTTAAGACGAATAAGAGCTTCCTTCCTGTTAAAATGCAGAATGCTATGATGATTTATGCATCACCAGGCCATTTAAATAAATCAAACCCAAGCAAAGGCAGCTTAAGCCACCTTTGTGATCACCTCAGTCACAGGCAGAAACAGCATCTGTCCTCCGAGACACCGTTGATCCTATTTCCCTGTGTCCCAAACTTCCTGGCCTTGCCCTTTAAAGTAAAAGCCCTTTTCTTAATCAACCCAATAAATCACGGTGTAATATACTGCCGCCGTTCCTCCAAATGTCACATTTACCTGGATGATTCAATTAAACAGGCAGCGTTCTGAGACACACGCGGAAGTCAGCCAGCCGGGAGGTTTCCTCACCCTGGCTTCAGCAGCAACACGTTTCCCACATTCTGCTCCGCTCACCTTTGACCTCCGACCCCTTGAAATGCTACACTGAGAAGGACCACCCAGCAAGGCTCTCCGGAGGCTTTTGCGGTGGGGGGAGATATCGCTGGGGGGACCGGTCCGGTTGGAGAAGGTTGTGCCTGAAGGAAACAGCATGATGATGATGAGAGCAGTGATTCTGGTGATTTATTTACATTGTTTACATAATTTGGTACCTGGAAGTTTCCAGAAGAGATACAAAGGTGGCATGCAGATTAGTGACAGTAATGACCCAGAGCACTCGTTGACTGAGGTTAGGCTGTGCTCTCAGTATGTATGTGTGTCTCCACCTGTGACTGCAATGTATCAAACATGGGCAGATGAAGTTATCTAAAGTTTTCAAAACACGGGTTCTGCCAGATATTATGAAAAATGTAATACATCATCTGATTTCATGTTGAACTCAGAGACATATATTGCTCGTAAAACATTAAGCACAGGCTAAAAGCACTCTAAGGTTATAATTGGGTGGTGTACCTATACAAAAACAAGTTTATGGGAACAAACCCAAGCCACGAAAGATAAAACCGAGGAAGAGAGTGGAGTCGCGACTAAAACACAGAAACAGGCGCCAAGCGAGAGGCAAGTGTCCGTGTCTGTGGCTTCCTACCGTAAATCTCAGCCTTTTATTACCTGTCGTAGAGCACTTCCAGGGCAATCTCCCAGGCGTGATAGTGGCCAGATCTCATGGCAGGAAGCGCGCAGCACCCAGTCCCATAAGCTGCTATTTTAATGGCTTCCTGACGGGTAGCCTGCTGTAAATGAGTCGAGAATTAACACACCGCCTGGTTCACGGAATTCTGGATTTTGAAGGAAATGCCAGACCACCAGTAACTTTCTCTTAGGCTTTCCTTCAACCCGAGGGCCCATCCCTACGGCAACCCCTTTACTCAATCCCCAAATGGAAGTATTGTTCCTATGAGATCACTGAGGCCTCAAGGACTGGTTGACAGAGGCCCAAGTGAATACAAGCAGGGGTAAACAATCACTGGGATAGACAACAGGGGCGTGCCGGTGCGTAGTGGGGCAGGACAGGAAACACAGAGACATGTATCACATGGGTTGGAACAATGGCTGCAGTGTATAGGAAAGGAACTTGGGTTTCCTACAGCCTCACCACCCCCCGCTTACCTGGCCTGCACTATTCACCGGTCTTCATCAGCGAGGAAGATTCAACGGGTAGAAATCTCACTCGTTATTGTGTTTTGGCCGCTCAAGCTTCTGGTTTTTCCCTTGTTATGACATCATCATTAAGGTCAGAGAATGACATGAATGGTTGCACAGCAGTGTGGGAGTTGAAGGCATGTGTTTATGCCATCAAGGTTGCTGGTTCAATTCCGAAGGAACCCCCCGCATTTCAGGAACTTACGCCTGTAAAATATCCAAGTGGCTAAAACAGCACGTTTTTCATAGAAACGACTCAGGCCTAATATCAGCCATCTCAGTTTTGAAATCCTGAAAGTGAAATCCCTTTAATTTCTTTAAAGTATTGAACTCTAGCAGTTTTTCCATCTGATGCGTTTAAACGATGCTGTTTGGTTAATATAAAAATTCTGGCCCGCCAAGTCAAACATCACAAGCTCAGCACATGCAGCTATCTTTTGGACACACATATCATTTACCCTCTTAAATTATGTAGTTTAGGGAATAAACTCCAGATTTTGGCAACAGAGGGTGGAGCAGAGGCTGGGAGTGGAATCTGTTTGTAAAATGCCCATGTGCATTGCAAATAACAAGGTGAATTAAATATCAGTACTGGGCAGCCAGAAGTTCCCCTTTCTGTATGAAGAACTTGTACTTTAGTGAATCAGATTTACGTAAGAAGGAATGGTCACCACTTGTTTGTTTGTACATGATAATTGGTGCAGCTATACTACACCCCCACAGTCTCCAACTTCATCATTCTCTCTTGCTCCATCAATTTGGCATTACAATGGTAGTTGTTGGTACAGGACCTGTTTAGAATTACATTATTTGCTTTTTCAGTAATAACGTTTGATTGGAAACTATTAGCACAGTATGTAACAATTTTATCCATTTATAAAACTTAGATGCAGGTTTCTTAAAGTTAAACCTACAGTCGACCCCTGGAATTTCAACTCATGACCTTCAGGCAACTAGTCTAGTTCTTTAAGCACTACACCACCTGCTGTCTTTTACTTTGAAAGCCCACAGCATTCTGCCAGACAGTAGGGAAGGAGTTACATGCTGACCCTGCGGCAGATGGAATCACGGGGATATAAAGTGTCCGCTGTCCCGAGATAACTGCTCTCCCATGGCCAAGCCTCTTGTACCAGCTGTCTCCAGCATTACCTCACAGGCCATCATCAAAATCTGATCACGTGGCATGTTCATTCAGAACTGAACGGACGAGGTACTCACAGATCTACACCATATCAAGTCCAGCTGGTCTTTGTGACAACCAAGCACTGTAATCAGAAGAAGAGCCAGTGATTGCACAAGTGCGGGGTGCCACGTGGCTGGATGCAAACAATGCCGACTCCCCGTAGAGTCACATGACATGCATCACAGTGAGACATTTATTTGACACAGATGGTTATGGAAAGAAAAGCAAAAGCCAAATCAACTGGGCCAGAAAAGAGACAGGGGACAGGATCATGTATAAAATAGAGGATCATGCTGTCATACAGCTGACAATGCAGCAGCAATATTCAAGATTTTCTTACCTTTATATGTGACATTTAATGCATTTTTTAATTTATTCGTTGAATCTACTTTTGTAATGTCAAGACAGATGAAAAGGATGCAACAGTAAAATAAAGTTTTCCATAGCCTTATAGCTAGCTATAAAACATTGTGATACTTATCTGTATCCATCAAATTTATTGCATTGCCTGTTTTGGCTTGCATATTAACTTCAATGCCGATTTAATGGAGAGGGATGGACTTTGCTATTCAAAGTGGCATACAAATGATTTAAACCTCACCCAGGCTGGTTCCTTGCCCAGAACAGATGATATACCCACACTTACCTGGAACACCCCTCTGCAGGTAAGGACACACAGTACAACCGTGTAAAAGGAAAGCATGCAATCTTTACAAGGGTGGATTAACCCCATGTAATTCTGTATAAAAGGTTTGAAAGGCGTTGACTTTTTTTTTTCTTTGAAGCAGTTATGTTCCTGA
Organism: Gymnarchus niloticus; assembly: GCA_009936485.2. Classification (NCBI taxonomy): domain Eukaryota; kingdom Metazoa; phylum Chordata; class Actinopteri; order Osteoglossiformes; family Gymnarchidae; genus Gymnarchus; species Gymnarchus niloticus. The sequence continues at coordinate 4,842 of JAACJT020002846.1, read as the reverse complement.
CAAAAACGAATGTTAATGTTTGCTCCGGTGTATAATTGGTGTTTATGAACAACACTTCTTTAAGTACTCTAAGGAGTAAGCTTGGGACTGTTGGCCCTGCAGGGGGTGTGGGAAAGGTGACAAAATGGCCCTTCTTTGCTCCCTCTCATCTCGGCAGGGTGGATTCAATAGCCACAAGGAGGACAAGTGTGCAGGTGTGATGAGCTCGCAGTCACTGTGCAATCTCCTCAGAGCACTCAAAACCCACTGTGGGTGGAATGTATCAAACTAGCCAATCAGTGTTGGTGCTAAATGAAACTTCAAGCCTGTGGTGGGCAGGCATATATCAAACTACCAATCAATGTTGGCATTACAGGTTTTGAAGCCTCATCTGTCCCATCACTACCATGCATTACTGCTCATGGCAATTCAGTGCAGTCTTTGCAAAGTGAGGTTGTGTGACAAAGGATGGTAGGGTCTGGTCTACAACCCGGTCAGCACTCTAGAGTAAATTAAAGAGAGACTGGGTTCTTGCGATTAAGCCAAGGGTGGCTCAACTGATTTCTGGGCATAGGATGGGCTCTAGGTATTGCATAAGTCCTGGTCTTTGTCTTATCAGAACCAGCAAATAAAAGACCACAGCACCAGCAAAACGATGGGAGGTGCCAGGGCTCCCCATACTACATCTGCCAAAGTCCACGTATGGTAGCACAGCCTTATAATGCATCGTGGCTTCTCCACCGTTGCGCTTTGAATACAGTGGGAAAATTCATAGGGTCAAAATCCGAGTCAGAAGGTGTGCTGTGATTTAGAAAAAAAAATGTCAGCCACAAAGAAACCAAGCCTGACTGGGATCCATGTTCCAGTGACTTATCACTATCTGGGTTTTCTACAGAGGGAAGTCCACTGCACAAGTGTAAAAAAAGAGTTTCAGTCCTGGGATTAGAATATACAGAAGATCAGTTCCTTAACTACTACACCACCACCTGTTATGTGTATTAATTTCTTCCTGTCTGCAGACAGCCTTTTATTTTTAGTGGGGCGACTTCCAAAATGCCCAGTAGGGTCTCTGCGTCTGCCGCCTATGTGCTCTAATCCCCCGGAGCTAGACTGTATTTATGGGCCTCTGCCTTTGAAAGAGTCTACTCTCACAGGGGCCCCTTGAGGCAGGCTGGTTCTGGGAGACTCATCTGTCAGCAAGGAAACCCGCCCCCCCCCCCCCCCCCCCCCCCCCCCCACCCCCTCCCCCCCCCCCCCCCCCCCCCCCCCCCCCCCTTCTCTTCTTCCACACCCCCCCCCCCCTCCCCGCTCCGCCCCAGCGCCGGGCGGGTGGCGGGGGAACCCCTCCCCAGCAGACACCCACCCCCCCCCCCCCCCACAAATGACATCACCGTTTAGTCCACAACTGCAGCAGATTGTCAGTTCCTTCTGGTGCCATAAAGAGGAACCACTTGTTGCCCTCCAGGCTCAAACATTACCTGGCCAGAAAAAGAAAAAGGCATTTACGTGGAGCCCTTTTACAACAAGCAGTTTAAACTTCCTCCATTCCCCAGGTTCCTGCAATGAGACGTTGTCTACCTGCTCATTAAAGCTCCAATATGACTAACTTGCATGTTCTCCAAGCCTGCCTCTTAGCATACTGATTTAATACACTGACATCTATAGGGAAACGGACCCAAGGCTGTCTAATTCCACCATGAACCTGCTAAGGGGTCAAAGTAAACTTCCTTTGACTGATAAGCTGAGACTCTGAACCACACCTGGATCTATAAATCTATAGAGCTCTCTGACACAGGGACTGCACTTAATTTCGTTGTACCCGTTACAATGACAATAAAGATATTCTGATTCTGAAGTTCAGCTCCATAGCAGGATTGTGAATTGGATTGTCAGGACGGAAGGAGTTGGCTACTTCCACCGTGAATACAGTGATGCCTCAGCCCCTCTAAATGAGTCACTGTTTCCTTCTGCTGTCCTGGGCTCTCTTCACATTGTATTGAGCCCTTGATCACATCTCCTCCATATACTTCCTATCACTTTAGATGATGAGGAGTCCATTCCCCAATGTCTGTCCTGGCACCCTACCGCCTGTGTGTCTCTCTGCTAGTTTGTGTCCATTTCAGTGTCCTGGAGTGAGGTTTAGTATTATGTTTTATATTATTGGGAGTGTATTACTGCTAGTGTAGTGGCAGCAGTGTTGCCTCGCTCGAGTTCCGCCCTGGGCTTTGTGTGAGCTTGAATGTCTGAATGTTATTATTGTTTTTGTGTGACATTCCTCGAGGCACAGTTTTTTGGTGTTGGAAAAAACTCAATTTTGCAAAAATCTGGGAATGCAATCAAAAATGCCAAAAGTCTTGCATTTTTTTGGAGTTACTTATGGTTAAGGTTACGGCTGGGTAAGGGTTAGGGTTGTCACAGTTAAGATTAGGGTTAGACCCATAAAAATGAATGGAAGGTCCCCACAAAGTTAGAAATACAAATGTGTGTGTGTGTTTGTGTGTGTGGTCTATGATAAACTGGTATCTCATTCAGTATGTCCCTTGCCTAGTGCCCTGTGTTTCCTAAGAGATGATCCAGCCCTGCTGTGAGCCAGTTCTGGATAACCAGCTGTGGAAAATGTCATAATCATTGTAATAAATATCCAGCCTGAGTCTGAAGGCTTTACAACTTCCAGCATGGTTTTCCCAGCTGCCGCGAAGGATGACACCGACCACCGGCAGCCTGCCATGTGTTCGGTGTCACCAATAGATGACAGCAAGTGACTATTGTGAGGAAAAGTGACTCATGATTGACGGCAGCAATAAAACGATGAAAACATGATCCCCAGACACATCAGTTTTGGCTAACAATGCTTTTGACCTGCTCAGAGTCTCACGCGTGTCTTTTTAAAGCATTTATTGTAACTTTTTAAGTATGTTTTCCGAGAAAAACAACCTCGTCACTGCAAACACTGTAGAGAGCCATGAGTCACAGAAGAATGTGTTTGAATTCATTTGTCTCAAGGGAAAGCACATGCTCTCAAAATAATGTGACTTTAAAACGTTAAAATACTTCTGTTCTTCTGTACACTATATTGATCATATATGTTGGCTTGTTATTCTAAAAAAGTACTTCCTGGATCTTTTATTCTTTATTTTTTTTCCTGCATCGATCTGCTATGTTTGTTCCGGACCATACACCAAAGAGTCGCACCCATTAACCATTCAGTAAATACACAACTGCAGAGGCCTGCAACCAGTTAATAATGAAAGGCGCACACAAGGAACCTGGATGCGTTCCTTGGGCTGGGCGTGCTGCTTTGGTTAACATCTAACTGCCCTAGCAGGTGGGTCACAAGGCCAAGCCTCTGCCCAGAAGGCACACATGCTGCCCCCATCACACAACTGTGCAGATCGAGAAGGTCCTACTGCCCACCAACCATGATGACATGGGCAACTTTGTAAGAGCCCTGGAGCCGCTGGTATGGGGGGACCACGAAGAACATGCAGATGCCCCTTAGCTAAAGGAAGCTTGCTCTCTATCAAAGCCAGTCTGGGCTGACTAATCAGCTGTTGGTGGCAAGAAACCATCAAGTTGGCTATTTATAGAATGAATCAGAAGGAGGCGCCATCAGGCATGCTCTTGAAGAGCGTATCTGTCATTGAAATCGAGCTGGGCCTCAAGAACATCACCATGGCAGCGCAAATGAAGCTGATGGCCCCTAATGAGGGAAGAAGGACAATTAGAGGACCTCCTGTCAAATATTGCCAGACGATTCCATCTCACAGCGGGAGTGATGGGTGGTCATCCAGGCTGGCCCAACAATGGAGTTAAAGTTTAGAACCATCTGTTGTGGTCCAGAACTGAGACCTCCGCTTGCTCCCATGTCTGTTTGCAACGTCAGAGTGGGGACTCAGGTTTCAGTCTGCTGTTAATACGTGACTTTGGGAAGCAAGCGGAAAAAAAAGTAGATGCTCTAAGGGAGACATTTATGACTGGAGCGCGACACGGTGTTGGCATGGAGACCTGAAACCCGACACAGCCCACAGACAGCCCGGGACAGTTGGTTCTTTCGGACACTGTTTATTCAGTGTGCTATTTCATGTGAAATGTGCCAATAATCATTCACACTGGAAGGAAACTGATGTCAACAGCTGCAATCTAACTTATTATTTTCTAACTCCAGGGTGAGGCTAAAAGGTAATGAAATACTGCATGTTTGGACAGTGGAAAAAACACACACGCACCATCACTGGGCTCCAGAAATCAGCCCGGATGGAAACCCCTTAACTTCAAAGGCCAAGGTCACTTGGGCCATTCATACTGGGAGGTCTTCCACTAATGAGAGCAATTACAAAATCGGAAGGGGGGCTTTCTCCTCTGCCTCCATCTCTCATCTCCTCTTTTGCCCCAGTTTCTTTCGTCTTTTCTGTCAGTTTTGTTTCTCGTCTGTAGCCATCTCCCTCCCCCTTCATCTTTTGTTTCCCCCGACTTTTCTGTCTTTGTTCCTCTCCCTCTCTCTGTGCCAGACGCTCCTTCCTTCCCCCTTTGTTAAGGCCTCTTCATCTTCCCGCCCCTGTGCTTCCTGCTGTTCATTTACCTGTGTGCAGCCTTTCAGCCCAGTTGGCATCTGAGACACACAAACCCAAACCACCACCCTTCCTCACCCGGCCACCTTCTCCGTTCCTCTCCCTCTGCTCTGTCTGCTTCTCTCCCATTCTTATGTAGCCCTGCTCTCTCTGTTCCCTCCTTCTATATTTCTCCCTCACGTAACCCACCCTAACTCTCTCTCTTTACCCGTCTCCTACGACTACAGTCCACCCTCCCCCTTTTGCCCTTTACCCCAAAAAAAAAAAAAAAAAAAATCGCCAAAAATGGGCACTT
>JAACJT020002845.1:0-11104 GCA_009936485.2 Gymnarchus niloticus | reverse complement strand
GGGTCACTGCAAGGAAGCGAGTCTTCGTACCCGTCCCTGCAGAATGGGCCGCTTCCGCAGTCCGGCTGGATTATGGGCCCCAGTGTCAGCAGCTCCCCATCCGAATGCTTCATGGGAAAAGACATGCCCATCGCGGTCGTTCAGCCTATGTCCATTGGGCTTTCTGCACAGTACAGTCCTAGATTCTGTGCACCAGGTGAGCTGGCTGTATATATTATAGCATCGCAGTCCTAGGACTGAGAGGCTCTGGTGACTGTAAATAGTTCTGCTGTTGTTTCTGTGTGATTTCCTAAGGGGCTGACAGAAGTTTGTGGGGTACTAGTGACCCTGCACTTAGGGGGCTTAGGACCACCTAGTGGCTGTGGGTGATAAAGTGGTTATTAAAGATTTTGAAGTTGAACCCATTTTTCCAGCTCAACCCTGTAGTTCAATGCTACGGTATTCTTAACTCGGCGTATGTACTATGTATGGCATGTTATACCCTTTTTCTGCTCATAGCGTTTAATGCAATTTTGAGTTTTCCATTTTCATATCTGTGTTGCATTTGTCAGGTTTATTGATTCTGCATTTCTGTCCATTTGACGTGTTCTTTATTTCTTTGCAGCAATGTATCACTACTGCTCCCCAGGGTCAATGACTCCTGATATAACAGGCAGTGCCCAGCAGCCTTCATCCTCCACCATTTACAACTCTTATCAGGTTTGTGGTGTCAAATGGATATGACTTTTCTGTACGTGTGTGGATTACAAGTCATGTTATAATGATATAAGCAGTATTCAAAATAGACTTCAGTTAGTACAAAGCACGTTTGTCATTGTCAGCCTTCTGCTGAAGATTTGGTGCTCACTGAGAAGATGAAAAGTGACTAAAACAAAACTCACAAATTCATTAAAGCAGTTGTGTGTTTTCATGGAAAAAGTATAGAATTTTTGATATGGCATGGTGGACATTTAATTGGAATGATCTCTGCCTGTCTCAAGTTAGCGTATCTGCTTTGTTTTGTAATGAGTTTTGTCTGTTTCTAACACTATTTTAGCCAGGATTCTTGCATCCCTGCGATCAGCAGTGGCAGAGTAGCATGAATGAGGTGGCCGTGAAGGAAGATGTCACCTTGAATGAAGCCATGCAAATGCTTGATGAGCTGCAGGGACCCCCCAAACCAAGTGCACTGCGTGTGGAGACCCCTGAAAGCCTGATCCTGTACAGTTATTCCTTTCATACTCTGTAAATTGTGTTATTAATTAAACTGGATTTGTTCTTGCAAGCTGTACTGTTTGGTGTCTCTTGCTGGGTGTTTATGGGAAGTGCCACAGGTGAATAATGCTGGGAACAAAGTCATGTATTCCTCAGCCCAACCAATGGCGGTGGGAACAGGCGACTACAAAAGCAAGTTCTCCCAGTAAGATTTAAATAGCACTCAGACAGCCTGTCAAATTGCAGGTTCAGAATCAGAAGTGTATAGTGTTGCCATTATGAAAATGCATCTTACAAAGCAATCATCAGTCCTATAATACAGGGAAATGTACCTTGAAGCAAATATATTGACGTACTTTATTCTCTACCTGAGTCACTGTCCAGTTTAAAGGTAGAACAATTCAATTCACAAAGTGTTGAAACCCTATTTGGAATTGTCAAGTTTTCCTTAAAAGGAAATGCCCAACCAAAACTACAAGGCCTAGAAACACCGACTTTGGTTCAAAAGTGTAGATTTAGGGTCAAAATTAATGCTTATTTGATACCAGTTTAAGAACTAGAATGATAGACAAAGCTATACACTGAATATAATACAAAAATTATAATTTGCATAATGTGTGAACCACATCAGTTCTGACGTATGTGGTATTGCTGAAATTAGGAGACTGATTAGGTCAATAATTATCCAAAAAATCATAACTTTACTATATGTTGGTCACTCCCATACTGGACCTACTTCACAAACCACATTGAATTAAAAGCAATAACTCATGCATGCTTCAACCAAATTTCACCAAATATGACACAGACATGTCATTTTGGAGAGATGTACCAAGCCTGGCACCATATGGTCAATAGGGGGTGCCACAACAAGTGGTCATCTGTTTCTCAAAAACCACTTCACTAGACCAATGTACGAGGTAAGTGGAATTTGGTACATACAGCGGCATAGCCAGGGAGAGTTTGGGTAGGTTGTTCGACCTGCCCCAAACTGCTAGTGGTCCAAAAACATAAGCATACGGTGTTCATAAAATTCCTTTTACGTTTTATTAAAAAATACTAAACACAAATTATATGGTTAAATTAAATATGTTTAAATTAAAAAGGCTATGCATATGGGAATGCCAAAAAATTTGTATGTGCCATGAATCATCTAGGAGGTATTCCAGAAAGCAGGTTTAACTTATCCTATAGTGAAATCTGAAATCTTATTGGACGTAACTGAAAGTCCAACTTTAGTGGTCCACTCCAGAAAGCAGGTCTAACATATTTTATAGTTAAACCTGAATTCGGATTGGAGAAATTTCAGGAGATTCAGGAACTTAACAAATCCTGAAACAAAAACATTGGCTGTATTTTGCTTTAAAATTAACTTTAATTTGATACTGAAAAGAATTATCATGAGAGACACTGAATATAATACAAATTAAATGTCACAAATTCAATATGTCTATTTGAATCTCTTTTTTAAACTTTTTTACAAGAAACAAAAACAGCAAAAATCTGGCAGAACATTGCCCAACCCCACCTCATTTGTAAACCAGAATTCATTTCTGGCCACACACTTGGTTCTAGTTATAGACAGAACAATCTTCATGTAGAATCCAGCTGAAAGATAGACCTATAAGATGCAAAACAAGGGGGCTCATTATTAATTAACTCATGTATTCCAAGGATATTTCAAAACGTTCACCTTTTTATAACGTGTTATTTAGTTTTAATGAATCTCAGTTCAGTTTAGGCATTGGCATCATAATCTGATAAAGAAGCATATTCTGTTTGCTAAAATTACCAGCTATTACTATTGGTTAATGTTATACCCAACTATGTTTTGTCACATTTTGTTGGCTTTAACTTTATTTTCCTTTTCAATTACCACAAAAATAAAATCCTAAGTTATCAGCCTTTTGTAAACAATGAAATGTTTGATTTACAAACCTAAACAGTCCAGCTTGATGTGCTAAGCAAAGGTGGTGGTGTGGAAGTGCTTAAAGAACTAAAACCTTGTGGGGGATTTGGAAGGGAAGTGAGATCGGCATGCAGCACTCCGCACACCTGTAATCCGGCTTGTCCATCGCTGTCTCAGGGCAGATGTTTAGCTCAGACTCAGACTGGCGGCTGACCTTTGACCTCACACATGGCTTAATGATGAGGTTCATGCATTTGCTACAGCAGCGGTAGTAACAGCATTGAAAAAATGCAATGCATGAGAGAGTAACAATTTAAATACAAAGGCAAAGAAAAGAAAGACAAAAATACACACAGGAAACAGATAAGAAATCAAGACACTGTCACATGCCAGAGACCCCCGCCGGTACTGAGTCCTGATGTACTTTCTTCAGGTCATGGCGACCCGACCGAAGAAGACCTGCTCGGTCACAAAGTGCCCTATCATCATACACATGCGGTTGTAGAGCTGCTCCCTTGTGTACAGGTACTGTTCCTTGGGCAGGTACTGCTCAAAGTTCATAAGTTCATAGAAAGAACTTATCAGAAAGAAAGAGGGATAAAATACCGATCATGTACAAATTTTAAATCAGAATGTCTTCCTTCTCATGCTGTTTCAGTGCCTAGGTTATTGTCCTCCCCGAGGGAGCTATTGTTGGACCTCCAGAGACCCTCAGCCACCCCCACTCACCCTCGCAGGTCCTACACCAACAAACATCTCCAGGAATTTGGAGCCATTAACTGTGATAAATGAAACATTGGCTTCCCCAGCTGTGGCTCTCGCTAGGAGGGTCTTTCCAGTCCCTGGTGGTCCACACAGCAATAAACCCATAAACACACAGTAAACTTTCCTTATGTTCAGGTAGGTAACAAAAAATATAATAAAAATGGTATTTCATGTCAAACATAAATGTTTTTTAGTAGCTTACGTTTAAAAGCAAAAATAAAACTGTTGTAGACCTACAAGAGACATACACACCAAAGTGAAGAAATCTTAAAATGCACTAGTTTGAAATTTGCACTCGATTGCAGAGTGATGGCTGCAAATGCAACCTTCAATTGACTTCTCACAGCTTATATTACCTTTGGGATTTTAGCTTCCAGATCTTGGTACTGCTTAGGGTTCTTCAGGCAACAGACAAACTCAAAGATTTCCAGCTTGGCCTCCTCACATCTAGCTACGTCCTTGAACTTGACATCGATGTTGTTCTTCATCATCTTAGCTGTGGACTTACTCATGCTGAAAAGCCCGCCCCACCTGTGACCACACCCACCAGCAATTGACCCCTGCCGTAATGTGAAGAGGAAGAAGCCAATCAGCAGCAAGGCAGGAATCAGGCTCTGGGGACAACACAGAATGCAGGCCGAATTTAGGCATCGCTGCTGAAATGATATCAGATGAATTTGCACCATTTAACCTGAGTAATCAAAAGGCACCCAAGGACTTTATTCTAACTTTGTGAAATTCTTCTGCAGCCAGATCTTTAGGAGATGCAAGCAAGCAGCCACAGTCACCTGCCACATCAGAAGCATTCCGTCCTGATACTGGGATCACTTGAACATATTGTTTATTAATGACTTCCAGGCAGTCGACCTGCACAGATGACACAGAATCAGTAATCATCTCATAGTTTTCTCCCAAAGCCATGTTCAGCATTGTTCTGTAGCTAACTTAAACAATTTTACAAGGGAGTTACATAACCTAAAAAAACATCCCATCTACTACATATACTGCTCATATATCAACATGATGTACATTAATGAATATGCCAGTCAGACTCTTACCAGTCCTCTAGCTAAGTAGAAATGTACAGATTCCTTCCAGGAAAACTCTTTCCCCACATCACTGAAGTAGAAGTAGAGGAGTGTGGAGGAAATCCCTGCTGCTGCAACGAAAGTCTCTTTCATTCCAGGGAAAACCCCCTTCAAAATGCCACAGAGCTGTTCATCCTACAAGCAGCCAAAGTCAAAACACCTGGTCCACAAATTGAGAACTAGCCCACTTTAATTCCCACAGTCAGGTTCCCCACAGCCATCTATTCTACCTATGCACACACCTCATTGTACAGTAACATTGTACAGTCAACGCCGTGTTGCCCATTCCCTAAGTGCTCATTTGGCATCTAAAATGCCGAGCAGCCGCCCAGAGTATCCCAGTCATCTGCGCCATAACTGTTCTTCTGATGGTGAAATAACTTCTTTCCTACCAACAGCTTTTTCATTAGACGAATATGCTCAATGTCATTTTTCATTTTTTTTGTTTTGTTTTAAAAGGCGCCAGAACACTTTAGCACAACACCTGCTAAAAGAAATAATTCTAGGTTAATTATGTGCTTGATTTTTATGAATTCTATCTGCATTTTTTAATTTTTTTAGGTAATGGTAAAGTTATGTCAACAGTGACATTTTAAGTGTATTATGAATGCATATACTTTTTTGTTCAGGCGCAATATAGGGCACTCAATGCTTTTGCGAGGACCAACTCTTATTGCTGTTAATGCTGATACAAATGAAAACAAAGTAATGCAATATAATAACTAATTTAGCATCAATTAATATCTTTGAATTGCTGTTGATGAAAAGTTTTGTAATTCTTTTATTCTTCTATCTCACAGTGCGTGTATGCGATTGCAACGAATGCATATATGTGTAATTGTATGGGCAAAGTGTTACTACAGGCTACATTTATAATGTTTCATTTAATGAATATCTTAACATTGTGTCACTCTTGCTTAATACCACACAGAAGACCTTGTGAGCCATATGCTTGTAAATCTAGAATTTGTGGGATAAATGACATTTCAGTTAACATTATGCTCAGTACTGTTTGATATGAGGGTTCAGTCACCTTTGGTGGATAGGACTAGTTTGCTGTTAGTTACTTAAGTGGCTCGAAGGAAGTGATGTAGCATTGGGAGTTATATTCTGACCACTGCTCTGTTTGACTTTGCATGCTCTTCATGTGGTGTGCAGGTTTCCTTATGCTGGGAACACAAAACATCTACTGCAAAACAAAACTCTTTGTATCATAAATGTATTTTTTGCCTCGAGGGTAAACATATTCTGTTGTGCGAGCATGCTTCAACTGGACATCAGTAACAGTGCCAAAGTCAGGTGAGGTTGCTGTGCGGAGAGGGTTTTGGTGCTCCAGGTGTCCGATCCGGAATGCCTCCCCCTCCTCTGGCCACCAACTCACTCGTGGCACTACCTGGAGATCATGGAGCTGGACTGCAATTGGCTGGAGGAAGTGGTAGTGGCACTGAGCTGTGTGAAACTGCTGTGACTGGACTCCAGGCTGGTCATGGAGCCCCTGAAGTCCTCCAAGCCCAGCACCTCTGTGAAGAACATGACTTTACACTTATGGGAGGAGACCTGTAACATGGCCAGCATGTTGTCCACTCGCTGCATGTTGGTGGCGACACAGGCAGATATGCTGTGGTACTTCCACTGCAGGATGTAGAAGCCTGGCCAGCGGGTGATGTGCGAGCCCTGCACGCTCTCACCCTCCTTGCAGGTGAGAGGCAATTCCACCATGCTGTAGTCCTGGCCCAGAGTCCACGACATGTCAATGAGCTGAACATTGTTGCATCTGGGGGACATGATGCCATGAGCACCAAGAGTGTCCTTGGGGAGCTGTGGAGCCCTCTTGGAATGGAAAATGTTGAATACAATGTTGCCCTTGCAGACATCAAAGTCCCAAGTGATGACGGAGGAGGCATGGCTGATCTCAATCAGCAGCTCATGAGGGGAATCCTTGAAGATGCTGGCACTTTGATAGATGGTCTCTGTCCACAGGTGGTTGTCGTCACTCTCCAGCTCCTTTGTGGTCCTGTACATGGACTTGGGGACAAGCCCACCCTCAGGGAAGTCACACATGCACTCTCCTCCGAGGAAGTCTGGGATCATTTCTTTGTCTATGTAGTCCACAAGTCCTCCTGGCCTTTGGTAATCATTACCAGCGTAGATGAAGAACTTCTTTCTTGTGTTCTCATCAATAACGGGGCTCACCAGAGCCCAGAGCACAGGAAAGATGCGCGGCGCCCTCAGGATGAGCAGGCGACCCAGCGTCTCGGGGTAGTTGGCCTCCACCACCTTGATGCTTCGCAGCAGGGCCTTGACACCGGGATGCCACAGGTGTCTCATGTTGAGACCTTCAAGGTCCACCAGATACGTCCAGCAGCTTATGGGCCGGCCGAAGACCTTAGTGTTCTCCTCGCATTGCCTCAGCCCCTCCTCGTTGATGGATAGCACGTGTCTCAGAAGGCACGTCTCCCCAAGGGCACACAGCAACCCCTTGGTGTCCATCTGACCCAGGCGAAGGATATACAGGGGACATCCATCCTTGTCATGATGGTGCCAGCCACCTATGTAGTAGTCCTGCAACACCTGTGGGGGACTCCAGGTTTCTAGCAAGTAGTCCACCTGGTGTTGCTTTCTCCAGGTGAGTGACTGGCACAGGATCTCGTGCGCCTTGTCCATGTTGAAGTCACATGCACGCAGGAAGCGCAGGATGTGCTCGTTCTTGGGGGTCTTGCCCTTGTGGGTCTCTTGCAGCCACTGACGCAGGCGGATTAAGCAGCTCTCCTGCAAGGGTGTCAGGTCTCCCAGGTAGCGTGTGATGTAGTCAGCATCCAGCTTATCATTAGGGATTCCCGTTAGGGGCTCAGCAGGGCTGCCTGGGGAACTACTGCTGCTGGCGTTATTGCCAAGGTTTGGGTCCCTGGTACTAGCAGCTGGGATGGCGATGGATGGCGTGACCGGAAGCTTGGGCTTGGCTAGAGGAGTGGCAGCAGCTTGGGAGGTGGGGCATGGGGTCCAGCGGGGAATGTGGGTCACTCCCTCCTCCTCAAGCTCCCTCATGTAGAACTCAATGATCTTTTTACCCTTTTTGATGCTGCTAGCGTAGTGCTTTATGGCAATTTTCTCCACGGTGCTCTCGAACCCAAAGATGGACTTGACGTCCAGGCTGGCGGATTGCTCGAAACACGTCCAGTCTTCATTCTCTGGGTGAACCGAGTAACAGCAGACCTCATGGATGATGACCCGTTTGGAGAAGGTCTCATTGTGCGACTCTATGTGCAACGTCCTCTCTCGTCGATTCAGGGAGTTTTTCTGAATGAAGTACATGAAATCCACCCCGGCGATCCTTTTCAGCAGCCGAGGGGCATCCACGTTCAGCTTGCAGCGGCGCTCGATGTTGTGTATAGCGCCGTCCTCGCTCTTGTGCTCGCTGAGCACTTCACTGCCCACAAATATGGGGATGAGTGGGCAAGTGGGAAATCGGCGCTGATAGGCCACCATCACCAGTTCAAAGGGCTGCTTATAAACTCGAACTGGAGACTGAAATGTATGCACCATTGTGGCAGTCTTTCGGATGGTGCCTTTTGACTGGAGGGTTGTTTTCCAGTTCGGATTGAGACCGCTGAGGCCTGTTCCCGGTTGGCAGGTTGAGCTCGCTCGCCGGCTGTGACACACGACACAGGGGCCAGTAGTTAAATCTCCACTTTTGTCAACATGTTACAACAACAGCACTTGTTTCCCACCCATTAAAGGCATGTTTATAACAAATTGGAAGACTACCGTCTACCAAGCGTTTAAAAACCAGTGAGCTGCGAGTCAGTAAACAGGCCTCATTACCTCCTTACCACTTATCAATTGATTAATGTAAATTTGAATTAATATACACAGTCAAGGAAAGCTTTTGTTTTAATGTAGTAAATCCTTCTCAATCCCAACTAGATGTTTTTATACGTGGCTGGGACTGCTGCATGAATTTATATTTTTGTTATGGGATATCGATACTCATCTCTCTTTCATATTTCATATACTACGTGAACTGTGTGGTCTTCAGCATTTAAACTTCCAAACTACTCGAATGCTGATGCAGTATCATTCATCATACACCCCCCCCCACTGAATCTTAAATGCCCCTGTAAAGCTGATTGGTTTATATTGCCAAACAACGCTTCCACCGCAGCTTTTTCGTACAACCATAGCTTATCGCTTTGAGTCATGACAATTTAGTGTTCATTTCCATCCACTTACAGTAAATTTGATTAGCAACATTATTGGTCTGTCCACCATTGTAGCTCAGGATGAAGACAAACAAACCAACTCGATCGTGCACCTAATATCCAGTATCAATGGTCATTTGTTAGCTAGCGTTAGTCATTCGGAAATCCAAAATGATCACATTATTCACTTTGTCTATTCATGCTTGGACTATTATGTCACTATTTCAACCTTAAACGTTAATGAAAACTGTAACTTTAGCTTAGTTTGCTAGCCAACTAAAACTGCTTTCGATTCAGTTGTAGGATTTTCTCACAGCTGGTTATCGTATAACATCTGCAGTTCACTGCAGTTGCTGTGAAAAAACAGGCCAAAGACCACACAAAACATTTTTAAAAATTAATTAATATTCAAGAGCAATATTTGTTGACCACCAACACCAGAAATAATACCTCCCATTCCTACACCCAGGGGTTTTTCTTACCACAGAGTATCTTGGATTGTCCGGGAAGGTCTGTCAAATATTTGTAATCCTAAAAGTCTGCATTTCAACTGTATTCCACAAGAAGAATGAGAACTGTTCCATCTATGATGCGGTGCTGAATTTATACCCTAAGAATTCCATGACCAAGGTGACATATAACCAAGTTCCATTGAACCAAATGAATTCAGGGAGGGGTTTAAAAATGGTTTGGGAGATGTTCTGCCAAAGTTTGTGGCCAAATTTTCCTGCTGTTGATACCAAATTTTATTTTCTTTTAATTTAAAATCCATTTACATTTTCTAAAGTATCAAATCCAGAACAATAATAAGGCCCTCAGTCTTCTAGAATCTTCTAGAATTTAGGTAGAATGTTGGGTTCTATTTCCCTCTTTAAGGACTATAAACCTTGATTGTTCCGCCCAATGATCTCCTAGGTTACGGAGAAACGTAGTCATCATAGTATTCTCATCACCTTAGTGATGAGATCCTAAGATTATATATGTAGTTGAAGTTCAGTAGGTAGTAGTGGTAGTAGAAGGGAAAAGTAGTAAGAGTAGCAGAGAGACCAGTAGAGAACAGAGAAGAAGGAAGAAGGTAGAGAGGAGAGTAGTGTTAGAGAGAGGAGAGGGGAGAGAGTGGAGTTCAGTAGGAGTTGGATCTAGTCTATGCTGTCAAGCCTTACTTTGTATTCAGTGTTCACGTGGACATGTCACTTGCTTGAACCTTAATAAAGATCATCCAGGATCCTAACCGTGGTGTTCTGAAGTACGGACGGCTGAAATCCACAAGCAGCGCCGGATTAGTATTCCCAACAGTGATTTACACTGTACCTACAGTCCTTTGAGCTATCAGCGGTTCCCGAAGACCGGGAACGAAGATCGGTCTCCGCTACATTTGGTCCATAGAGCCGGACCTCCAAGCGGTCTCCGGTTCCTTTTGGTCTTCGAGCCAGATCTCCGAGCGGTCTCCGCTACACACGGTTTGATTTCATTACATAGCACTTGAAAATTAGGGTTCTTTTTTTGAATTGACACTTATGAAAATTAAATTTTGGAAATAATAAAACTCAGTTGATTAAATGAAACCGTTTGCTTTCCTCCTTGGAAGATTCACTGAAACCATACAGTACATTCATCCATAACAATGACAAATTCTTTAGGACAGTGGATATACTTAGAGACAAACTTCTGTACATAGAATATATACAGAAGGACATAGCATAGGGGCAATGCCAGAACAGGTGCAGGCAGTGTCACAGTATTCACTGCATAAAACATTTGGTATTGATGTTTTTCTTGTATGTTTTGAAGTAATGTGTTGGGTACAATCTGTGAATTAGTTTAAATAGTATCTTTTTATTTTATTTATTAGATTTTTTGAGGTAGAAGCCATACACTGTAAAAAAAATCTGTAATATAATAGTTTTTTTCCTTTTTATTTTACAGAATTTTGCTGTATTTCAGAAATT
>JAACJT020002844.1:965-11106 GCA_009936485.2 Gymnarchus niloticus | reverse complement strand
CCTTGGGAGGAGCCAGACTCAAAGGGGAAGCCCGTCCTCCTCAGGCCAGCACCGGGCAGGACAAATTAATGAGTCCACTCAAAGTGAACAACGGATGTTCCTCTGAAACAGTATGTGGATTCTTCATTCTCTGTGTGAAGAGCACAAGCAAAACGTTTAAGGACACTTTACCGCTACTCATAACATGCTAAAAATCAAAAACTGTGTCATAAAAAACTATGACATTCCCTTAACTTAATATAAATATAAAAGATGGTCCAGTGATCCGGGCAAGGATAAACAGTTGGAGGATGGATGGATGGATGGACGGATGGCCATGAAAAAATGCTTTAATGAGCAAAGATCATCATTATTTTCCTCATGCTTCTCCTAGTGAGCAAAGATATTTTTGAAAACTAAAAGCTCTTTTGAAGAACGGCTGCTCCCACGTTTGCAGATGGGTTTATCATTTCCAGCAAGGATAATGTGGTCACAGGTCACTAACAGCTCGATGGGGTATTTCCCCAACTCGTTAGCGGCAGTGATCTAGGGACAGGTGGGGTTGTGTCGTTGTTCATATCTACACCAGCTCCCTCCAAACTCGTCTTGTCTCTGCCAGGCATTTGCATCACTATAGCCCTGGGACAGTCAGCCCTGTCACCGTTTGTCAGTGGGAGACACAGCTCCTCTCTACACCCAGCCGGCACCACGAACAGTTCTGCCACAGATGTCTTTAATCACAAAAAGCCGGTTCTGCCTCATCAGCCAACAGCTTTGCTCAGCTACGTCTTCCTTTCCGTCTGCTTCCACGTCGATCATCTCTGGACAGTTCTCGCTGAATCTCAGCTTCCTAGTACCTCTTATATATATAAACATGTTAAATATAGAGGCTCTCCCAGACAGCATAAGGAATAATGCAGGAGCTGCTCGTCCATCAAAAGGCAGAAGACCCCCTGGATGAAACGGCAGGCCATCACAGCGCATGTTCACAGTCTCACATTATGGGCAATTTTGGGACACCAGTCAGTTAACCTAACTTGTTTCAGGACTGGCTGAGGAAATCCACACATACATGTTGGGAACATGCCAACTCCATACCAAGGGGCAGGAATCAGACACACAAACCTGCCAGACTCAGGCTACACTCCTAAACGCTGAGCTACCGTGCTGCCCCTGTTGATTTATATACATGCATATATATGATAACCTCTACTAATACTAAAAGACGATCCGAACCTATGGAACTGATCACGCTCAAATTTCTCATATCTGGAGATGCGGTTGATGATAACAGGACATCTCCTGTCTCTGCTTCTCATGGCCTCCTTCATTTTCTCTCATGGTATTCCTGCCACCAGCCTTTAGCTATGATTCCATCATTTCTCTGGACCGGCTCTTCGTGGAAGCGTCATTATACGGCCCAAATCATGGCACGTTCCTGCACTGCTGGCTGGTACTGGACTCCGCCACTTGTGTTGCACGTTCTTTGAGGTCAGCTCAGAACTGGGGGCCCAGCAGACGACTGAGGTTGGAGGGCAAAGGTGCCTCTTTACGCACGGCGTGGAAACCCCTGAAGGACGACATAAACACGCCCACGTAGCTTCAAACAAGCGGAGACTGCGGTGGCTGCATTCCCTGCAAAGAGCAAATGTCAGTGCAGCTGTCGGTGCCTGAGCATGACATGGGGGAGGGTGGGGCTGCGAATGCGTTTAAGACAATGATGTGAGCGCGGGCTGCACGGCGGGAGCCCGCTGCGGGCCAGCTGAGCCACATATGCTCCAGTGCTGAGATGCGCTGCCAGCCGGTATTTTTGGCCCGGCTCGACGGGACCACAAACACTCAGAGACTTGAATCATCTTCAAAGGCAGAAAGCAGCCAGTGAAACATCGGTGTGAATGCGCTGTTTGAGTGCGCTTGTCTGTGTGTGTGTGTGTGTGTGTGTGTGTGTGCGTGTGTGCGTGTGTGTGTGCGTGTGTGTGCGTGTGTGCCTGCTTGCCTGGGAGTGGGGCTTACCAACTTGGCATCAATGGCATCTTATTTATAGATTCTGTTGTACCAAATGCATCTCAGAACGTTCTATAAATGCCAGCTGCAGATATATGCACCATTTATCTTCACCACATGGTGTAATTCTAAATATAAAATTTATCATTTTTTTTCTAAAGCCATAAATAGAGCGTTCAAATATCATCTGACCGATAATTATTTTAAGATTTTGATTTTGGCTGATATACAGAAATGACATTAACCAGACGTAACTGTATCACTGTATCTGCAAAAAAAGTTTAAACCACTGAAATTGATTCATAATAAAATGTTCTCCTGCCACCCTCTGAAATTACACTAAGTGGCCGTGTTATCTGGTATGTGCTTAATACAAAAAACCTGTTCCTACAAACAGTGAATGATGCATCTGCAGCTGAGTGCATACAGCATGCAGGCATGGTCGAGAGATTCCGATGGAAGCCTCAGATCCCCTAAGACACCTGATCTCAGCGGTTTGAACAGCGGCGTGATTGTTGGTGCCATTGCCGGTGGTTCCAGCATCTCAGAAACAGCCGTCCTCCAGGGACTTTCACACGCTACGGTGTTTACAGCTTATAGAGGATGGTGCAATGAATGAAAACCACCCCGACAGTGGCAGTTCCATGGCTGTATACCCCTTATTAATGGGAGAGGTAAGAGGAGAATGACCAGAGTCATTAAAGTTAAAAAGAAAGGCCAAGAGTCTAAAAATTGAAAGGCTTGTTGTAATGTGCTGGCCGACCCTTCAGATGGATTTGGAGGCAAAAGCGAGTCCTATTAGGTACTCTTCAGCTGTACCTAAAAAAGTGGCCATTCTTTGTATGCATCAATTATATATAAAATGATGTTCATTTTATTCCTAAAAGATTAATACAGTCATCAATCACCATAAATAAAGACATAACTTAATATTCTTAATCTGTGTTAAAGATTTTTGGTTGCATCTTTTAGTTGGAATGTCTGATGATGCAAATTTGTAAGGAGCATGAGGGTGGTCACGAGGATGGTCACAGGGGTGGTCATGGAGGTGGTCATGGGTGTGGTAATGAGGGTGGTCACGAGGATGGTCACAGGGGTGGTCATGGGTGTGGTAATGAGGGTGGTCATTGGGGTGCTCATGACTATGGTAATGAGGGTGGTCATGAAGGAGGTCATGGGGTGGTCATGGAGGTGGTCATGGGTGTGGTAATGAGGGTGGTCACGAGGGATGTCACAGGGGTGGTCATGGAGGTGGTCATGGGTGTGGTAATGAGGGTGGTCACGAGGGATGTCACAGGGGTGGTCATGGGTGTGGTAATGAGGGTGGTCATGAAGGAGGTCATGGGGTGGTCATGGAGGTGGCCATGGGTGTGGTAATGAGGGTGGTCATGAGGGAGGTCACAGGGGTGGTCATGGGTGTGGTAATGAGGGTGGTCATGAGGATGGTCATGTTAGTGGTCATTAGGGTGGTCATAGCAGCAAATGCACGCCTCCTTGCTCCTGTGACACCTCTTCCTGTCCTGCTGAAGCATAGCCTGGCCAGAAGCCTGCTGTCCTGATGTACTCAGACATTTGTGTAGTTTTACTTGAGAATTTACTTTTTTATTTTTTTCCCCTGCATTGTTTTCAGGCTCTTATCCTCCCCAATACTGAAAATTCTACTTTAATTGCTATTATATCTGTCTGTGTTACCTGTGATGTTGTTTCTAGATCTTTCCTTGAGTTCTTGAAGTAACTGTGGACCAGCAGAACTGAACCAGACTGAAAAGCGTATTTCAGTTTTCCTTTGCTATTCTGGTTTTTTAACTTGTACTGATCTGATAGTAAACTTTAGGTTTACGGAGGAACCCCAGCCAGATTCATACACGTCAACCTGACTGCAGTGAAAATACCGAGATGTGTGATGGAAAACCAGGTGTAGATAGAGAGAACAAAAAGAAAAAAACACGACTTGGTGATTAGACATACATCTTCTCTTTTCCTTTCCCTCTGTTGGTCGATCTTCATTAGCCATTTCTGAATTTTTGAGCGTAGCTGAGAAACGTCCTACTCTTCAGGACAGCAGCTGAGTTTCTGGGAAGGTCTTTGATGTCAAACTGTGCACTCGTTTATCACCCGCCAAATAAACGCTGTGAGGCTGAGGGGGCACCATAACTAGAGTTTATTTAAGAATCTTATTACGTCCACTTAATACACTCTGTTGCCTGTCATCATGTTGTTAAGAAAGTCAGCTGGTTCTCTGTGGTTGGAGCGCATGCAAAAAACGTTAGATTTACATTTCACAGCCGTCGTGGAAAGTGCTGAAAACTGTGAGTCTTGAGACGTATGCATATTATTTATCTGTTAAATTTATCAAGACAATAAGTACGTCAGAGAAAGAGTAGAAGGTGAAGGCTTCATTGATTTGTAGTACTTGAATTAAAAAAAAGATTTCAGCTATGGGGCTGAAAGTGTGACACCATGCAAGCAGTGTCTTAAGAAATAGGCTATCGAGTTCGCAGTCTTGGCGAAATGACAGACTAACACAGTTAGGCTGGACAGGGGTCACAGCACAGGCCGGTCTGGCCTCACGCTGTCATTTAACGGAACGCTCCGAAGTGCGTTACCTAGCCCTCCACACTCTGCTTCACCCCCCACCCCCACCTGCCAGGCAGCGATGACGCATGCAATGTGTCACCTTCCCCTTCACGTGCCCGATAGCCGGCGGCTCTTTTTCCATGCAGCAAAACCTCGTCTTTGCTGTGCAGGCGCGGCGCGCTGCTGGCTGTGGGAGGACTGCTGAGCTGCAGGCAGCGGGGGAGTGGCGTCCTGCCATGACACAACCCCCGGTGGTGCCGCTAACGTCCAGGCTGGCCTCACACACCTCATCTGTGGCTCTTATAGACGGGCCAATGGGAGTCTGGATCGATAGCAAAAAGCCACGGCAGCCAGGAAGGCATGACTGGCACATGTCTGCATTTTGTAAGGTGGATATTCAACTTCCTGTCTCTTCTTATTGGACGTGGATTAGCCACGTGTTTGACCTTGGAGCAGAACCATGGATCAGTGTTAGAAGGCTTCACCGTATAAAGTATGAACTGTGATTTCTTTAGGATTATTAGACACGTACCTACATTGTCCTTATATAACTGTAGTTTCCGTGCTGCTTTAGCGTCTGTTAACCCAACAAAGCTCTCCTGATCACTTCACACATAACACAGCAACACGAGTGTGTTTTTAGGTAGGGTGTATGAGCGGTTGGAACGATGTAAAACAACATCTCTTAAATACCAAACCTAGTGTGATGCACAATGTATGACATTCACTTTCCAGTTCAGTCACCTGACAAAGATGTTGGAAATATGGCGGACCTTGTCTCCGGTACCAGTCTGAGCCCTCCGCGGGTGGGGGGAGAAAGGGAGGCTGCTGTGCGATTGGTGAAAGCAACAGAGAAGAACCACCCTCCTTACTTCCTCGTTCCCTTCTCTGTCACCTCAGTGTGGGATCGTCTCCACAGTCAAAAAGCAGAGTGGGCCTTCATGAAAGATTCTGGCCTCCGCTCACATTCAGAGCCTGAAATCTGCTTTCAGTAAATCTTGTAATCATCAAACATGAAATATCCTATTCTGCCCACTGGGATTCATGAAATCCTGCTGGGCTTTAATTGCTCTTTAAAAGTCATTACTATACTCAGTTTCGCTTCATCTGTCTTAGAGCTTAATGGTGGAAACATCTTCATTTCTGTCTTTGTCAGAAGATGCTGTCTTGCTGGATCCTGGGGAATACTTCGAAAGGAATTCATTCAGCCTCCTCCTTTTTGTTTACATAAACCTGAGCCCATGTGACACCTCCTTGATTTTGCCCTGTTCCTTCTCACCAAGACCAATGCGCTTCTCAGGAAAGGGTCTCATACTGTAATAATCTCGCTAACCAGCTGGAAAACCGTGTGCCTTTAAATGAGGACCACTCAATAGCTAGCTTACACCCGCCTCCATCTTGAGACCTGTACATGAGGAGGTCTCCTACGCCTTTGTCGTAGTTTTAAGTTGCTGCATAATTATTGAGAAAGTAGCGACCATAATAAAGTCTGTCATTTGTTATAGCCAGTTATCCTCGTGTGTTTTTGCCCAAATATCTGGTGCTTTTAAGGAACAGCAACTCATAAAAAGGATTTTGTAGCGAAAACTCCCCCTCCCCCCAGGTTTCTCTTTGATAAAGTTCTATGTGAGCTTCAAACAGCTGGCTGTGGTTCCACCTTGAATGGTTTTGTGTTACCGGATTCTTCCACTACCATTTCTGTTACTGCAGAGTAAGGATCAAATGGGTGCCTTTCAGAACCTCTCTCTGTCACCTGGGATGGTAATGGAGGGGTTTGAATCAAAGCTCGTTTAATCTTCAAGCCCCGGAAAGAGGGTTCAAGTGAAGCACTTCAATGGCGACTGAACAAAACTTGCTTGTCCTTGGAGGTAAAGGGAAATAGACCAGGCCCTAGTTCTGCTCCTATCAGAGCACAGCGTGTTAGCTGTCAGGCATGGGCTCGTATTCACGCTGCTTAGATTAAGACATTAACACACACACACACACACACGCTATTCTAAAGCTGATCTTCATCTATAGCATTCTGATATAAAGTTTGGTATGAATATATGGGAAGTAAGATGTTTATGCTGACAGTATATTTTACCTTTTTATGATTTGATGAGTTTTTGAGGATAAATCAGAGTTAGGTGGTTTCTATCGTAGGGTGCATCTCTCGACCTTTTGACCTGGGCCTGGCTGCTAGAGAACCTGTAGGTTCTTCAAGCTATGGCTACAGGTCACTGACTACGGATGAGGCCATACAATCTGCTACAGATATCAGTCTTTGTCTGTGATTTCTAATTAAGGGATCCTTTTATTTATTTAGGAGTGTTACACCATGTATTGTTTACTAAGTCGGCATCATCCAAAGACAAATGAATTGCTTAATCCAAAGCTATTTTAGGGACCTAGTGTGTTTGGAAGGACTTTGCCAAACTAGACAAACGCAGGCATCCTGCCGCTCACTGAGTACGGCCTCTGAACTGTTCTTTCTTACAAAAACAGCAGTTGCACACATGATGCGCCAAATGGCCAACACAAGCCCCTATTCTCATTAAAGATACCTCACACATTCCAGCCAACGAAGGGCCTTGGGGGGCAGGGGGCCTCTGTGTTGCTTCGGTGGGCCCCCGGTCCAACTGAAAGACACAAAGTACATGTCCAGTGGGTGTGTTGACCCAAAACGACAACGATTTCCAGGAGCCCCACGGTGAGAAAGCCAGACACAACTGAAATCGATTTTCACAAAATGCCGAAACACATTAATGCCGAACATCGGAGACAACAAAGTCATCTGCTCGCACACACATGAATGCGTTTATTATCTTTGCAAAATGACGATAGGAAATGAAGACAATTAGCAGAAACCGAAAGCACTGGGTTTAATGCACATCCTAGGAGTCCCGTGCCTTAGAAGTGAGTAGGAGGGGTTGGCGTTGGCTCAGATGACAGGGGTACAACAACCTCTGGGGGGGTCTATAGCTGATGTCAGTAATGAAATATGACAGGCCCATCTCAAAAAACATACCTGTCAGAGCAGTGAGAGAGAGCTCTCTACCCACAGTGAGGAATGCACAGCTTACTCTAAGAGTAGGGCAGCGTTCACACAGTACATAGGAACGTATCTTTCCACATATCCCACTTTGCTCTCCATGAGGACACACACACACACACACACACACACACACACACACACACACACAGGTGAGAGTGAAGTTTGGGGTCAGAGCGCAGGCTCAGCCATTTACATGGCACCCCGTAGCAGTTTTGGGGTTAAGGGCCCAACGGTGATACAGACAATTCTCTTCTCCATGGGATGGGCACCTGCGATCATCTGGTCACAGATGTAAATACCTACCCCACTGAGTTTTGCCAAGAGCATATAACACTTATCTCTCACCACAGCTAGAGGTCATGACATTTTAACTCCATCCACCCATCCATCCATCCATCCTTTAGAAGCACTATTCCAGAACCAGGGTGAGCTGAATTCAGTTACCTTAGGCTAATTGAGTCGCAGCAGTACCAAAACCCAGTGTGTCATATCTCGTAAGCGGCGATTTAGCCGTGTATCTGCTCCAGACACGTGAATTTTGGCACTGCTGTGAATCTGCTTTATAGCACCAGGATATTAACTTGTAATTTGAGAGAAGAGGCAGCTGATCAGCATGTCCATTTGAGCTGGAAGTCTCACTGTCAGCCATCTGAATGTCAGCTGAGATGCATCACAAATAATCATTTACCGAACATATACGTGTGGCTGGGTGTCTTCAGGTGGATCCAAAGGCTTACTGCCCTGTCACGATGCGTGAAGGTCCCAGCTGAATGCCAAATGCTTGGGTGATGCAGCGTCTTGTCCTGCTAATGACACCCGTAGAATCTTCATCCTCACTGATCTTCTGCATGCTAGCATGCTCCTCAGCCAGGTCCTGCAGCGATTAAAGCTCTGGCTGTATGAAATGTTCCCTGTTTATGGCTCCAGTTTTTTCCTCCTCTTTCTGCTTTTCCACTATTCTGGTAATGTCATGGTTCTCAAAGGTAATTCGATTGTCTCTTGATTCTTGGCAGGCCGCCCACCGTCAGGGCAAATGATTGAACACTTTGGGCAGCTCAAAGTGCCTGGCAGACCTCAGGCAGGTGGACACCAGAATATCCAGATAAACATGGGCAGAACAGGGCAGAACATGCACACAAATGGGGCAAGAGTGGCTGGTAAAGCCAAGGTGAAGTTGCCCACAAAGACACCATGCTGGCCGTCACGAGCCACGGCTGACCAAGACGAAGCAATGAATTCTTACCCAGGTTCACGCAGATTACTCTGTTAGCTACACAGACCTGCTGTATGAGGGTGTAGAATGCACTGAAATCATGTCACTTTGTGTGGCAAATTCTGCAGCGACTTGACAAATGGCTCAGTGCCGCTCGGTGAAGCGAGAGAAGGCCCGAATTGCCTTGGGCCACAGGGTGGCTTGTTATGGCACTCACCGGTCTCTGTGCTCCCAGAGATTTTTCAGAGTCACTACTTAATATCCATGAGACAGCCAGGCTGGTGGGAGCGGCTATGTGGTAACTGTCTGTGGCTCGATCATGGGCGCTCTCTGCCACTGATTGGGACATTTCAAAGGCTCTTTCACAGCTCATTGGATTTCAATTAGCAAGCGACAAGACCGTGTCAGGTTCACTGGCCGACATTTTGCTGGCACCATGGCGTCCAACCCTACACTGTCCGTCAGCCTCTCCAGAGTAGACTGGTCTTTGAGCCGCAGCCACTGTGATCCCACCGCAATGTGGGAGGGGGGCTTGGGGGGTGAGCAGGTGTCTTTGAGCGAGCCGAGGCTTTGATGTCTCACGCTGCCACACGAGAGCGCTGGGGAATTAAATAGCTTCCATTAAGCAGATATTGGGAACAGGTCACTGCTTTCTTCAAGACTGTCATAACAAATGGTTCAGAGTGATAGAAATTTTTAGGTGCTTCACAAAAACTTAAGGTCTCAGAATAACTCGCCTCCAGCACCACAATGAACTTTTAGGCAATAAGCATGAAAAGAGTCGCTTCTGTAAGAACGTCAAACGCATCCACATGACAGGGGTTATAAGAGCACAATGGGGATTTTACTAAAAGCTTAAATGGATTTAACGGCAGGAAAGAGGCCCACGCTCTCCCCTGACAGCTGTTTTATACCATTCACACGTCATAAATGATTACAGGTGAACGCTACTTAACCAATTACCTGTCACATAACAATTAACTGCTTAAAGCTGAGTGACGGCCTTGTCTCCAATCTGCCCCTCTCCCACCTCTCACACAGATGAGGTCACTTTGTGTACCTGAGAGCCACTGGAAGTGTTTGATTCAAAGCCAGAAAAGTTCCACATAAATATGCGAATACGCTCAATATGCTGCAGTGCTGAAGAAAAACTGTGCAGAGCAGCATGGGTGCCAGGCCACGCCACCTTTACAGATACTGCAGGCCACGCCTCCATTAGAGATACTGCAGGCCACGCCTCCATTAGAGATACTGCAGGCCACGCCACCTTTACAGATACTGCAGGCCACGCCTCCATTAGAGATACTGCAGGCCACGCCTCCATTAGAGAT
>JAACJT020002843.1:42944-57237 GCA_009936485.2 Gymnarchus niloticus | reverse complement strand
TTCATGGCTGCAGTCTCCGTCTGCAGTGATTTTTGAACCCAGGAAAATAAAATCTAACACTACTTCCACTTCTTCCCTCTCTATTTGCCAAGATGTGATGGGTCCGGATGCCATAATCTTAGTTTTTTTAATATTGAGTATCATGCATTACCTTAGTCATTTCTCTTGTGATTGGTTTTCAGATATGAATATAGAATTTCAAACAAACCTCTTATTAAAATTGTGTTTATTTATGACTATTATATTTTAAACCAATCATCTTTACATAATAATTGGATAAGCTTTCTTGTCTTCCTTAAAAATCAGTAAGGTGAGCTTGGATGTAGTTTAAGGAAAATCCTTTTATCTCTAAAAGGCTGTAATATCCTTTAAAGAGTGTATTTATGGGAGTGGCCTGTATGTGGTGGCAGTGTGTTTCTGTGGGAGATTCCTCTTCCCAACTCACTTTGAATCCTACATGTTCAAAAATTGAGTCATTACTGTCCAGTGGGGAAGGATAGAGTGCAGGAGCAAAGCGCCCCCCCACTAGATGACTAGCCCACATGCCGTGACCTCACAACCCAGAGTGGCTTGGAGCTCATGCACACGCACACACACACACACACACACAGACAGGGCTTCTTCTCAGGCAGGACACTGACCCTATGTTTAATGGAATTTTTGCAAAAATGAAGTGAATCTGAATTCAAGTGAAAAATACTTCAGTGGTGATTTCAGCATTCTGAGTAATGGCACCTGCTGGGGGTCCTGCTGTAATAATTCAGGATGAATGTGCGAAGGACAATGACGTGTACGTGTCAGTAAGGATAAGCAGACACGGCTGGGTCCGGCAGGTGTGTAAGCACCTCCCCAGCCACGAGTCTGCTGGCCACATGTGCACTTACCACCCAGGCTGGCCGCTGTTACACACCCCATTTAGCACCAAAACCAGCCAATAAGAGAAGCTACCATAAATGGGCCTTTTGTTAGGGACGGTGGCCTCCATACTTCCAAGAATAACAGGACCAGACAGGGCTGTGTGTACTTGCCACCGCATCTGAAGCGTCCGTGTAAAAGACTTACGCAGCAGTTCGTCTGAATGGGAGGCACTCAGAAGATCCACTGGTGGGAAGCCTTGCGTTTTGAGGTGGCCAGGATGTACGCCTGGCAACGTCCGCAATGACTGGAGACTCACCTGAATCGTGACTCTAGGCACAGCAATGTCGTGGTGGGGCGGATGTTTAATTTACCGTGACACGTGCTTGCTGGGTGGTCCGAGCAGAGCCTGGGGGGAACGCGGTCGCTGGGTTGTAGCAACATGTCAGTACTGTGTTCACAGGCGCTTGACAGCAGCCTGCTGTACTCTTGCCGCCTCACTCTGTTGAGTTGCACCAGCCCTTTTACCCTTCCATTCACCTTCTCCCTCACTCTTCTGTACACCCACTCCCTCATTTTACAAGCAAATAATCACTGTAATCAGGCTTAGCCATGCTGGTAATCAATTTGCATGTGTCAGGGGATGAGTGTCACGTTGATTTGACAACTGTGAGAAATGTGGAACGTCTTGCTTCACATTGATTTTATTTTCACATTGTGATCAGAGCTGAAAGATAAACTTCTTTTAAGCTTATTTAAGCCAGCAGCCTTCACTGCCTTTTTGTGCTCTGTGGATATAAGTTTCATTATCACTTCAGCTCTCGGTAAGCATGACACCTGACCAGATCCGAGTCACACTTCTTTAATTACCTCCTCTGGGTGGTTCTTGGATAACTGTGAAGTGTTGACATTTTATGAGCATTTTTGTTCCTTAAGTTGTCAGCCTTAGACCAGGCATCAAGTGAGAGACAGTGAGCTACCCACAATGCATCTGGAACTGAAGTGACAGGATGTAAGACACAGGAGTGATTATTCATCAGTTATTAACAAAATTCAAAATTCTTAACGCCAAAATTACTTCAATGTTCAACAAGAATGCTGAAATATCCATAGTATGTTTGCCTATTCTCAGCATGAATCCCATAGTCAAACATCTTTTGGGAAAAAACTCTGAAATAGCAGTCCCCACTCAGTGCCTCTGGGCTGTTTCCATCGGTATCCATGACAACACTACGGTCCCAACATCACTCTGCTAAGTGACGCATGTTCTCTCCAAACAGACACCCACGTAGTGCCGGGGGTACAGACCTGCTGACCCAGCTCAGAGCTCCATGTGAAGAGATGAAGTTCACAAACCATCACTGATCTGCTGGGTTTCTCACGCAGCCTCATGGTCAGCCTGATTGTTGATGGCCCCACCAGACGACTTCTTGGTCTCTGTGGGCATGACTTGCAAGGTGAGGCATGAAGATGCTTCATGGTTGTCCTCTGCTGACGGTGATTTGGCCTTCTCGCATTTAGGGATTGGTGGTGGTTGTACAGTCATATAACAGGGATGCCGCTATCTTCTCACCCCTTTGTTCGTGTAGCTTGTAAGTGACAAGGAAGCTATCAAATGTTCTTCTGATTTGCATCAGAAAATGGTTTCCTATTGTTGTGATGGTTAGAGTTAGGATTAGATGAAAAGAGGAACGTTTGTTATTTTAGTTATGGTTAGGATTAGGGTTAGAATTTGTAGCCAGTTTAGCCTGGATTCGTTATGTGTTTCATTTATAGATACTCATTTTGGGTGACTGTAATAACTGAAATGTCATCTAATGTGTGAGGTGGTGTGGTGGCTGAGTGGTTAGCATGTCTTCCTCACAGCAAGAAGATGCCAGGTCTGATTCTTGGCTGAGGCCTTTCTGTGTGGAGTTTGCATGTTTTCTCCATGCCTTTGTGGGTTTCCTCCCACAGTCCAAAGAAGTATGTTCTATGCTAGTTGGCTGCATCATGAAATTGCCCAGTGTGTGAACGTGAGCATCGAGCTAGCGGCCCATCCTCGTAATCGCTATAGAAAGGACAAGCATGAATGCTGTCGACCAATATGCTACGTAGCATGGAAGGATCTAAGATTCAAGATCCCCCACAACATCTAATGTGTACCACATTTTTTATATGTACATGAATATTTAAAATATCAATCTGAATTGCTCTTCCATTTAACTGTCCCCTGTGATCAAATGCAAGTCAACAGCCTAAGGACTTATAATTATAACACTGTATCTCTCAGTGATGTTGGTTGTGATGTTGCTGCTTACTGCATGAAGATATGAGGCATGATAAACTTAGGAAAAGCTGTAATTGCATTGTACAAACTGCCCCATTATGTTGTTAAGCATCACAATAACCATGCAAACACCATATAATACCAAGAAAACAAATTGCCATTAATGTCACAGTGTAGTATGGTGACCCTTTCATGTGTGGGTCTTTGACCTCACGTAGTGTTGAAAGTTGGCCTTTGCTCTGACTCCTGCTTCCATACCCACGCAATGCATTTCCCGGGAAGGTAGCTTAGCAGTCAGCGAGTGTTCCTGGAATTACCAGGGTGTTATCCTTCAGACATTTTTTTATATCTGGATCAGGCTGTTTCTTTAGCATTGAACGGAAACTCTTCCTCTCATGGTTTTAGGTGGCTTATGGAAACTGTTAGAGTAATGGCTTAGTTCAGAGTAGTAAAGCCAAGCGGTCACAAGAAATATGGCCTTACTCTTTCTCAGGAGAAGCTTACAGTTTATATGTTCATCCAGGCTTACAAGAAGCAGGTGGTTGGTTTTATAAGACTTTATTTTGTTTGTTTAGTGTAGGAGGTCGCAGTTCTCTCCATGCCGTCTTCAGTACACTAAGGTCAGTTATTTTATCCTAAAGAAGCTGTTGTAGTATTAATTTCTAATCACGCTGTGACGAAAATACACTGTCAGGTCTTTTACGTCTTGACTCATCATTACTAATGCTGCATTCTACACACGAAGCTCATACTGGAGCCACTACGTGAAATTTGGTCATAACACTTATCACTCCCCATATAGCTGAACGTGGTGCTGACTGCATCATGCTAGTGCACATCACTGTTTGAGAGGTAGGAACATCCCTGAAGTAGTGTTTAGTTTGATCTGTTACAGCCTGAACACCTGCGGGTGGTCAGTGGTCCTTGACAATACCAGCATTCGTCGTAATTCAGTAGGGGAGCATTTCTTTCATAGAGGTTGTATTCCAGCTTTCTTCAAGTACTCACTGTCAACGAAAATTCCAGTGTGATACTCATTCTAATGGTGTGTAGTTAAAGTGTTTATCTGGTGAGACTAAAGAACTGATCCTCCCCGTGAAATCCATCCATCCATCTATCCATCCATCATCTTCTACCTGCTTTTCATTCCTGGCATCATCCCTTAGGTTGTGCCTTTAAGTGTTCCTCTCTGGTTCATCTGGAAGCCTGGGCCTGTCTTCATAAAGCTTTCTTTATTTAAAACAAGCCAATAATGTTAAGGGGCAGTCTTCATGATCCATGTGAGGAAATGATTCTCAATTAGGATATACAGCACAGTCCAAATGGCAGATCACTGTCGAAGGCCAGGCAAGGATTTTCTTCTCTGTTCTAAATTTCCAGAAAAACTGTGCTTTAAAGGATGTTCTGTATGAGTCATAAAATAAATAAAATATCTGTCTTTTTTATGCCACTTTCTAATCATCCAACACACCTTCTGGTTGTAAAGGGACCTACTCATCACCATATCCTGTTTACTGTCTTTTCCCTCAAATGCTAAGCAGTATACATGTGCATGTAAGTCATTTTAGAGCTATTGCATGTGTTGATTAATAAGAAACTAAGAAATATCAAATAGCCCCTGATAAAACAACATGAGTTTACATGTAAGAATATATTCAAAGTTCAAGCTTTATTTTACCCTTTTCAAAGTGCAACAAAATTTCTACTTAAAGTCAAAATGAGTTTTATGTTCACAAAGAATGCTATAATATATATTCAGCCATATGGGTGTTAAACTGTCTACATGCTGTTGGCCAGAATCCCAGAAGTCAAATAACTTTAGGCGGAAATCCTAAAATAGGCGACCATAATGCATCCTACAGACCAAAATGGCATGTAAGTACAAGGAATTAAAAGCAGCAGTTGATGACAAATAACAAACAATGGAAAACAGCCCCACCATAAACGTGCAGAAGACACTGGGTGTCAACTGTACCAGGATTTTTTTGTTGAGGCCTCTGATTGCTGGTAAAGGGTCCCAGGATCTTATGGTCAGAGTGTTTAGGGTAATGTATGTGAAGTAAAGAGAGATAGAAGCTGTGAGGATAGCTAAACGAACCTCCCGAGCCCCCGATAAGCAGTCAGCACAGCACTGTGTTTTTACTTTTTTCTTGTGGGGGTAGCAGCTTGAGTATGAAGAATGCGCTCTTCCCTTGTTATCACTTTGGAGACACAGACCCCCTACCTCCCTATATCCCTCTGCAGGCCCTCAGCCACTGAGCTGCTGATCTATGAAGCCCAGCTGTTGCGGGATGCTCTGGTGGGAGATGAGCAGTCTACTTCCAGCCCCGGCCATCTTCTCACCTCGCTAGTGTTTACATTAGATCGTGATTAACACTTTTCACATGCTCTCTTGGATGTGTTTACCATACTCCTATTTTATTCCCAGCTGAATGGAAGCATTTGTATTTATATATATATAGCATAATGCTAAAATTTTGTCCGCTGGCAGCATTCTTGACGGGAAAATCATATAAATAGTCTTCTAGAAAAATGACATGGGCTGTAAGGTGAAGGTCAAATGCATGACTGATACTGTGGACACCTTTAAGAATTCTGCCTGTTCATTAACCCTATCTCCTCCAGTCTAGACAGGAAGGGCCTGGTTTGGGTATGGACAGTCTTGGGATTGTCAGGACGTATCTCTGGCAGTTTGCTCAGTGCTGCTGTGGTCGTGTGGAGATGGTTGTTTGTTTATAGTTCTGAATTATTAATTTACACATGGCCACATGTGTGTGCTCTGAAAATATGCCCTAATTCCTGTCTGAAAATGGTGTATGCACTTTAGAGCTCAAATCGCTATACGACCATGTCAGAAAGATATCAAAGAGGCATTTTACTAGTCAGTCCACAGGAGCTTCACAGAACTTTTAAAAGTCTTTATAAATATAAGCCTTCTCTTGTTCTTGTGCTGAAAGAACAAGATGAGGGATCTCTGTATGGGTCTAACTCGAGTTTGCACAGAAGGGGCCAGTTGCACAAGACTAGTGAACAGTAGCCATATTGCAAAAAATAAACACAGGAGCCGCAGACACACAAACTATTTCAGACTTAGCTCTGTTTGCTTTCAAATATGAACAGCGTTCTGTTCCAATAGCCATAAATATACATACATTGCTTATTCAACTTATTTTGAACTAGTGATTTTGAGCATTTTAATTTGTGGTTGCGCCACCTTTTAGCGTTTTTAGTAAGTAGCGATGGGACAAATGAGGCGTCAAAACCCATGGTGGGTGGCAGTATCCTGAACAACCAATCAATGCTGGGGATGGATGAGGCTTCAAAACCTGTGGTGGGTAGGAGTAACCTGAACCAACCAATTAATGCTGGGGATGGATGAGGCTTCAAAACCTGTGGTGGGTAGGAGTAACCTGAACCAACCAATTAATGCTGGGGATAAATGAGGCTTCAAAACCTGTGGTGGGTAGGAGTAACCTGAACCAACCAATTCATGCTGGGGATAAATGAGGCTTCAAAACCTGTGGTGGGTAGGAGTAACCTGAACCAACCAATTAATGCTGGGGATAAATGAGGCTTCAAAACCTGTGGTGGGTGGAAGTATCCTGAACTAACTAATCAATGCTGGGGATAAATGAGGCTTCAATACCTGTAGTGTGTGGGAGTATCCTGAACCAAACAATCAATGCTGAGGATAAATGAGGCTTCAAAACCTGTGGTGAGTGGGAGTATCGTGAACTAACAATCAATTCTTTCAATAGCCAGCAAAGGTTTTGAAAACTCATTTGACCCTTAACTAGCACCAAGCTCAACATTTTTCTAACCATTTGTAGCTGCAGTGCTTAGTGTATGCTACACTGCAGCACTGTATAAACAACTGCCATTTACAATGAGATTTTAATTTTTTTAGTTTTTTCTTCAGGGAACCATAATAGAGTTTAAATGCATAACTCTTTTTGAAAAGTTTATTTTTCATGATTTGTGTTTTTTCTTGACTTTGTTACATAGTCATCTGTAATCAAATTAGATGTAATTATCCTTTTAATACATATCAAGTGCAATTGTGGAGAATTTACTCATGATAAACATGATAAAATGTGTTTTGCAGACACACCTTTGAGTGAATTTAACTTGCATAAGTGGGATGTTGATTGAATATAAATATAAATATGAAGAATTTACATTTAAAGTAGGAGGAGGAGATTTCGGTAGAAGTACATTTTAATTTAGTTTGCATGGAGGAGTATTGCAGTTTACTGAAAGAGAGGCAGTTTTCCTGGAGTTACCCAAATAAATGCTGCCTTTGGTGCTAAAGGCTGCCAGCTCTGGTTCTGCTGAGTGTCTCTGGACTTCCTGTCCCACTGGGACCTTGGAGCCTGAAAGGTCGCTGTTGGTGTTCCCGTGAGCCGGTGCCACAGGGACTCGCGTCCCTCCTGTCAAAATGCACAGGATGTACAGCTAATCTAAAGCAGTGCTGCCCCCCCACCACTGGAACGCGCAGCTGTAGTCTGTCCCAGCCCGGCGGCCCTAAGTGGACTTGGCGTGTTCTGACGGGATCTGTTCTCTGACAGAGCTGTGGTTAAAATGAAGCCTGAGGAGCCATGCTGCTTAGATCCTCAGCTTCTGGAGTCCTGGTACTACACGGCGAACTCTGACCCAGAGAGAAACGGCTCGGGAATGTTTAATCTAGTTTCCCACAGCACCCATGTGTGAGTGCAGGTACATGCATGTGCTTTTCTGATAGCTGAAATCAGGAGCCAAATGCTCGAAATGGACGTTTTATTTTTAATGTGATCAAAAATATTTTGTCTAACATAAGATACATGAGTTACGTAATGCAGAACAGCAAAAACACCCTTTAAAATTTGTTCTTATGTCCAGAACATGCATAGACAAGAGGAATCATCCATCCATCCATCCATCCATCCATCCATCCATCCATCTTCCAGCTGCTTATTTAAGACGGGGTCATTTAGGTGAGGAAAAATAAGAAAAAAACCCAAATTGCCTGGGTCACTCATGTTAGCCCTGGTGTCAGGAGGGTTAACTCGTGAGTGAACAGACTGCGCCCCAGCGTGTCCGGGCAGCTCCATTTGCGTGACCTCATTACCCACGTTGATGTCTTTGCATCGTATATCCACCCGTGTTTTCATCTGCCTCTCTCCAGTCTGTATGCTCCAAGTTTGACTCTGTCTTTTCAGAAGTAGCATGTCCCCCAGTCTGTCTCAGACTCCTCTGTGGGATTCTGGAAAACGCCGGCGTCCTGATGAAATAATAGTGGTCATTATCTTTCTGTCGGTGCTGCTGGCTCTGCCCACGGTGGGGTCACATGGGGGTGACTGGTAATACCCCCTGGGTCTGAGAGGAAACAGGGGGCCCAGGACATCAACCCTTGCGGTGTAGGGCATGCGATTCACTGTTGTTCTGCTGGGCAGGATTTAGCTACTCTCTACAAGAACCCCCTTTGACTTGTAAAATGTTATCGTTTCTGCCCCTAATTGCCCGTAATTCGCTTGCTGAAAGGATCACAGCTTTCCTGACCCCTGTCTCCACGTAACTGAAGTTCTCTGGATGGATATCGAGACTCGTGGTGCAAATTAGAATGACACTATTTAACTGCACTTACTACATTGCGTCCCTTTGCTGTGAGAGCGGCTGTGGTTTTGGGTAAGCCACATGTGGTCCCTCATGTAGCCCACATGCTGTAACCCATATTGTGGTGTGTGGCTTGTATTTAGGGGATCCGTCTTCTGACCCCCCAGCTGATTATTTGCTCTGCTAGTGGGGGGGGAATGCCAGTGGCAGTTGTAGGACAAGACCAAGCTGCTACCTGGCCTGGACTGCAGCAGTTAACAGTTAGCAGTTAGCATTTTGCTATTAAGAGATTTAGCAATGAGGCCTGGTTAGAACTGTGTGTCAATGTGCCTGGGTAAAAATGGCTAATTATGTGAACCCATGGCGCCTGTGCTCTACTTTGCCTTCTGGGCATCCCAACAGGAAGTGGCTGAACTCCTGCTCTTAATGCAGGAATGTCAAGGCCAGTTGATAAGAATCATGCTTTCCCCAGCACTTTGGCACTGACATTTTCATGTTCAGGTTGCACTTGAAGCCATGCAGGAGATGAGTCTGAGTGTTTCTCTGTCCCTGTGGCCAGTCTTGAGCGGGCTTTGTGACTTTGGCTTATGAGTGAGTTTTGTAAAAACCATTCCCTCATGATTATCATGATGCAGAAAAAGCATAACCCTGACATGAAATACTCCCATGTTACATGCCTTTAAAATGCTTAAATTGTAAATCAAGTGCCAGAGCTCATATTAACTATGGGCACTGCAGTGACAATTAAATCAAGCACTGTTGCAAAGCGTAATTAAATTTTTTTACATTATCAAAACATGAAATGCAAATTTACGTTTGATCAAAATTGTTTAATGTCTATTTAAAAGTTATAAAATGGGCTAAATGATGGGAATTTTAGTTGGGAGAGTGCACACAAGAGGTCCCAGAGGAGTCCCCGAGTTGTCCCAGAGAGGTCCCAGAGAAGTCTCAAAAATGGCCCAGAGGAGTCCCCAAGAGCTCCCAGAGAAGTCTCAGAGAGG
Organism: Gymnarchus niloticus; assembly: GCA_009936485.2. Classification (NCBI taxonomy): domain Eukaryota; kingdom Metazoa; phylum Chordata; class Actinopteri; order Osteoglossiformes; family Gymnarchidae; genus Gymnarchus; species Gymnarchus niloticus. Next base: position 47,520 of record JAACJT020002843.1, on the reverse strand, counting down.
GCCCAGAGGGGTCCCCGAGGTCCCAGAGTGCAAATGGCTGTAAGTCAGAGGTCCTGGAGCTAAGCCTTTCCCTACGCTCAAGAACCCTCAAATCTGAAAAGTGTCTGAATTAAACTTACAGGTCTTAGTGGGGATGTACTGCCATTAAATCTGTATGGTTCCTGTGAATCCCAAAAAATCCTAATAACTTAAATGTCTCCAAGTAAGTGCTCACCTGGAATCCCCAAGGAAAGAGAAACAGAGGAAGGCCCAGAAATACGTTGTGCCTAGACCTTGAAACAGACACCAAAAGTATGGGATACATCTGGAGTCATCTGGAGCCAAAAGCCCAGGACCAAGATGCCTGGAGATCCTTTGTCTGCGGCCTATGCCCCTGGAGGGGTAGCAGATGAAGGAGGAGACCAGCTGACCATAATACAGTCCCATGATACAGACCAAGGTTTGTACAGAGAGATGATCAGTATGATTTGTGCTCCCTCCTCATTCTTTCCTCGCCTCCCCCATCCCTCCATTCTTTTCTTTTTGCTCAGCATCCTGTCTTCTTGGACTCTTTCATCCTTTATTTCACAGAGCAGCATTTCTGAGAAGCACAGGCTTTTGCTGACCATGTCTTCCCTGAGGGATTCATTTACTTGGAAACAAAATACACCGCTGTGGTGATTTAACCTCCAGTGTCTGTGCTTATGGAGAAGAAAAGGGAAAGGCAGAGGAAAAACTGATAAAAGGAATATTCAGCTACCTTCCACATTTCACACTGCATGATAGATAATTATGGCCTTTATCACAATGGTCCTTTTAAGTAATATACTTTTGGAACAATGTTTACTGTGAGTTTCACAAAATGGGGTTACTTTTTAACTCAGCAGCTGTATTTTAAAGGCTTTTGGGTAGGAATGGGACAAATGCTAGCACAATCACTGTTTTTGAAGCCTTATTTAGCACCAGCATGAATCAGTAGTTTGGGATAGTCCCACCCACTACTGGCTTTGAAGCCTCATTTAGTGCCAGCATGGATTGGTAGTTTGGGATAGTCCCACCCACCATGGAGTTTGACGGCCGTCACTACTGGTGGGCTTATTGTTCTTGCTCCACATGTCGATCCCGCCTTTCGATCTGGAATAGAGCAGGGTGGTGGCGTGCCGTGCCGTATCTTTGTACGTGTGTGCGTGTCTGAGAAACTACTCCCTGACAGCTCTCAGGGGCTCAATCTGCTTCTTCTCACTGGCCGCTATCAACAACTGACATGCCTCCAAGACCTTCTGCTGTCATGCTGCAGCATACAGATGGAGAACATCATGCTCTCTGCTTGTTTCCAGATTTATGGATGATTGAATCTCCTCAGTGGGATGAAAGAAGGTAGCTGATGAGTTCCCTAATTACTAAGGTGTTTAGTAACTACGCTGATATATGGTGGAGGATTTACAAACCAGCTTCACCCGAGAAAACATTTCTGCTCTCTTAGAAAATCCATGCAAACGTATACATACAGCAAGCTGTGTTATCATCAACTCAAAAGAATGAAATCAGCGATAATGTCAAACTCTGCAGGAAAGGAAAAGAGCTGTCTTCTGATTGATTACTTGATATGATTGATTTTATTTTAAATACAGCCTTTATTTCAATGCGTACAGTAAAAACTGCAGCTTACAGTTACTTATAATAATTATTCAGTGTTAGTAGTAAGAGACAGATTTGAAGTTGTCACGGTGACATTGAGGGGTGGTCCTAATAGATGCAGCCACAGGAAGTGAGGTGATGCCCCCCGTATGTTTTCCAGTGTGGTGCTGGGCTTCACTAGTGGTGCTAATATGAGCCATGCTGCTAGCAGTGGCCTGACCACCTCTCCCAGTCCTAGCTGCCACTGGACATGGTTTCAGGGCTGAGGGAACAGTGTGGGCCATTGGGAGGCCTCTGGCACCAAACGCTACACCCAGCAATGGGGGAGGCTCCCACAGCTTGTCAGGTCACATGGTTAACATAAGCCAATTTCCAAAACAGTTAAGGGGGAGACAGGAAACACAATATTTGCCAGAACTCCCAAATGATTTACCACATACCAAGAAGCAGAAGAATATTTTTAAAGGTGCTCCAGGGTTATTTGATTGAATATATCTGTGTGTTTTGGTATGTACATCTCATCATGTTGTTTGAAATTTAATTTACTTTTATGATATGCTTGAGCTGTGACAGAATGTGGACGTCACACTGACATCCCGGTGGATCCCAAAGTCATGGAGTTTGGACTACCATCTTTCTTGATTGCAGGGTTTCTTTCAATAGATTTGTGTCCGCATTGGAATGTGACAGTCGCTCCTGAGGTAGCAATGTGGAGAACTCGCGGAGTACCTTACAGCGCCCCCTAGTGGCTAAACTAGAGGCTGTGCTGATGCGTAGGGCTTTACCTGTAATTGGTGCCATCTTTACCTCCTCCAGTGTTGTTTTTGGTTGACTGCATTTGTAGATAACCTGCGGCATTGCAGCGTGAGAACGATCGCGCACGCAAGGCACCAAACTCTCAGGACCGCCTCAGAGAGCTCCAGTAACATATGGTATTCAGGAGATGTGTAGAGAAATGCATTCACTCCTGCTTCAGCCTTTGATGTACCTTCTATAAAGGGTGCTTTACTAAGCTGGCCAGACCGATTGAAGTCAGAGAAGGGACAGGCACCTCGCAGAAATGTTTCATTTTTCTCCTCTGTAAGTTCAGCAGGCCGAACCATATTCTTTCCATCAGTTCCTGAAAACAAATCCTCTTTTACTTTAGGGCTAATTTTTCCAGAATAGTGGCAGAGACAGAGGCCACCCACTCGTGTGGGTGGTCTTCCAGTGAGGGTAAGTAGCTGCAAAGTCTATAAAGTCTGAGCATAAATGAGCTGTTGAAGACCAATGGAAAGGCTGAGCGCAACCACAGCACCAAGCCGAACACAAGAGAGTGTCTCCAGTGAGGCATTTTTAGGGACCCACGTCATCAACATGCAGCTCATTGCAGTCTCGCACTGAGAAGTGACAGCAGAGCAGCCTTGTGTTGAGACGCCAAGGTACCGGCCCCATTGTGCTCTGTTAATTACAGCCTGACACCTCACTCATCCAGACAGATGATGCTTCCATAATTGGTAATAACAAAACAATATTGGATAATGACCCCCCCCCAGAGGGTTTTCACAGTGAAGCAGGGGCCTTGGCTCACAGAGTGAGTGTGCACGGCATATAGATGCTCGTTTGTCTTCATCACTTCTCTCGAGGTGATGATCTGTCAGCCTGGAGCTCTGGGTCAAGTGAGGTTTATCTAGATAAGGAGGAAGCCATCGAGACCTCGGCCCGTGGCTGACGGATGGGTGAGCGATGTGCGGTGTGGAGAGACAGCGGCAGTCCCTGTTTCTCGCTCGCCACTCAGAAAAGGAAAGATGGCCGATGTGTCCTTCTGCTGCATGTGGGAGGGCGTCACGGTGAGCTTTGCTAAGGCCGCACTGCGTTCGGCACGTTATTCTCCACTTCACCAGCTTATTATCATAAGGAGCCGTCTTCTCGGTTGACGTGTTTGTTTGTATATTGTAGGATTTAATTGTTTAGCTTAAATTTGTTTTCACTGCAAAAAAGAAGAGTATAATCATACTTTAGTGTGTGTGTTGGTTTCCATGTGTCGGGTGAATCCTGTGCGTATCTGAATAATGGAAAAGGGCGAACTCTGGAACGCCTGGTATCCTCTGGGTTTCCTGTTGCCTCAGGGCTGTCTTGTGATATAATAGCTCCTTTTCCGCCTAAAGAAAGGTGCTTGCTCTTCTCCCTCTATCTTCTTCCCCCCCCCCAAGGCTAATGCTGGGCTGAGGAAGTATAGCGCCCTTCAGGGGCTTCAGGGGCTCCATACATGACAGCGAGAGCCCAGACCAGCTCAGCCAGTGGAGCGAAGTCTCGTCCCTGAGGTCAGTCCACCCTCTAATGTGCTCCAGATGCAGCCTAATTAGTGAGCCTGCCAGGCTCGGCAGCAATGCAGCTCTTGGAGGCCGTCTCCTGCCTTTGGGCCGGTCCATTATGGCTGACACAGAACCAGATGCTATGGGCTTGCGCTGTCTGAGACTCTCGTGGACAGCAGCTGGAAGACAAAGGAGTCAGTGTGCCTCTCCATGCCCTGAGCACGTTAGGGTCATGGCACATGACGGCATTGGTGTAGCATGGGGGCTTTTTATCTGAACTGAATGTACACAGGTAGCCTGGATGGACCTCTTATGCACAAAAGGTGTATATGAAATTTGAAGATATTTTTAAGATTTTGGATGACAACTTGCAATCCTAACTAACCATTATCTTACTTAAGTTGACCGTAAGGTGACATTTTATTCTAAAAGTAATTACCTCACAATGGACATCAAATTTATCAACTGGCCTAGGTAACGTAAAAACATTGCTAACAACTTTCACACACTTCAAAGAACTTTGTTTAAATCCACATAAAATATTAAATTTCCAGCAGAACATTGCTATTCTGTCTCTTACCGGCACTGCAGTCTAGTTCAGTAACAGTAGACAGGGTATTCTGTTATTCCTCCCTACCTGACAGTACAGTGTAGTTCAGTAACAG
>JAACJT020002843.1:18024-42844 GCA_009936485.2 Gymnarchus niloticus | reverse complement strand
CCTACCTGACAGTACAGTCTAGTTCAGTAACAGTAGACAGGGTATTCTGTTATTCCTCCCTACCTGACAGTACAGTGAGGTACAGTACAGTGGACTTGGTGGTCCATTCTCTGCCCAGACCTCGATGTAAATCCTTTCAAATCCTTCACTTATAGTAATTTATTAATTTTGTTTTGCTGGAGCTGTTTTATTCCATGCTTTTATTTTGTTCTACTTTTCTCCCTTTATCACTCTGCTTGACATCCCCTCTCCAGCACCTACACAGAGTTAATCTACAGCAGTGCGGCAACATTAGGCTGATGATAGATGGAAGCTGCCCCCTCCCCTTCGCCGCCACCATACATTGTGACTTCACTTAAACAAAGCATCCGCTGTAGGGCTTCAGGCCTTGTAGACTGAAAACTAACAAACAGCAGAGGGATTCCACAATTCCAGGGGTGATGCGACTTCATCGCCCCCTAGCTGTTGTGGGTCCTTCATCAGGCCTTGTAATTCTGCTTTAGTAAGCCATTTCTGTGACCACAACCTTAACTCATCCTCTTGTCTGTATAGTACTACATCCGCAATGTCCAAATCTGCTCTGCCTCTTGTGCTGTGATCAGCATGTCTGCTTTGGTTGACTCATTTCTTAGAATACACTTCTTTTGTGAGGTTTCCACTCTGTGTTGGGTTCTTTGGCATTTAGTCAGCCAAAGAAACAAATAAGACTAAAGCCATTCGACAAGAAATACAGGACTGATCGGTTAAAAGAGGACAAAAGAGCAGATTGTAATCTTATGATTGTAAACTTTACAAAATGGCCCCTTGTACAGCTGGTTCGCTTCTTTGTGTGGCTTGAGTGCAATGAGCTGATTTGGGAAAGCCTGCCACACGTGTTTAGTCATCAGATTTCAAACTGACATAAGAACTTGGTCAACAACTCCTCCTGCTGGACCAAATGCTGTCTGAGACAGATAAATTTAGGCCTTTTGCTTTAGCTAAGTTTAAGTCATCGGTTCCCAGAAATTCAGTCCGCCCAGCCCCAGGTGAGTTGTTTCTCACGTGGGCATTTCAAGATAAAGGATACCACTTTTTACCTTTCAGCACCCACCCGTCAAAAAGTCCGCTGTTAAAGGACAGCTATGATTCTGAGGTACGGGGATTAGGGAGCTAACCAGCTTATTTCCAAGGCATAGATCTGCTTAATGTCTATTATTGTTAACTGTAAAGATTTATGGTGCAATATAAGGCTGTGTTGAGACTGCGGTTGACCTCTAACTTTATAAACAGAGGTACACATAACTGATGCATGAGTGGCCAAAATTAGAAATGTGTGAGATTCATTTATTAAAGAGCTTGCATTTGCATGCCAATAAAGTAGCTGATACCCATCAACATACACTTGCTGTCTTGATATAATGAAATACTAGGGGCTATATCCAAAAAACAACAGACACTTAGGAACCACTCTGGCATTCTGTCGTTTTGTCACCTCCAAAGAAAAGTCAGACCAAACTCGAACGAAAAGTGAATTCTTGGCAACGTTCTTCAGAATACTCCACTGTAAGAGAACGGATGTGCAGACTGGACTTGGGGCCTCCTCTGTGTATGACTTGGTCAGTTCAGTAAAAGCAAGCCATCCAGATTGTTACCTCAACATCTCATAGGTACTATGTGATGACTATTGGCTCTGGAGAAACTGGAAAAATCAGCAACATTCAGACAAGCAAATAAGCGATTAGCAAGAACGTACCTGTATGCTAATCACCTATATGCTTCCTGAACATCAGGATGACTGCTCGGGTAATGTGATTACCATATAAAAATGATAAACAATTTGCCCCTAGGATTAGGGCAGAAGGGCAGATAATTTGAAGCTGGCTTAAGTATGGCTTAGTGTCTAGTTAGCAGCGTTCAGTATTCTGTACATTTTCATGCAGAATTGTCTGGAATATTAATCTGGAAAATCTGGAAATGTCATACTAAGTAAAATGGCTTTATTTCTCACAAATAATATAAATAATTCAAACTATTTCATTATGGCCTGATATGGCGGTAGTTGTATGTTCTTAACAGTATAATATCATTTAATTACTCCATTAACATTAACTGTAATTTGAATAATTTCTTCATATTCCAGTAGTTAACGTGATGTGTCCCTAAGGAATGTGGACAATTACAGTGTGGTTTGCTTAATTGCTCAGTGTTCAAATTTGTTGCTGTTTAGTCAGGCAGTCATGTCCGACTCTTCGCGACTCCACGGACCACAGCACGCCAGGCCGCCCTGTCCTCCACCGCCTCTCGAAGCCTGCCCAAACTCATGCTGATTGCTTCCACTACACTGTCTATCCATCTCATCTCAGTGTTCAAATTAAATCCTGACAAATCCATGACTGACTGGTAAGAATGTGCATTAATAAATCTCACATTCATAATCACAAATCAAATGTGCAAAATGTACCGCAGTCTACAGTATATATTGTATATATTTTAATTCATTTTAAGAGTAACAATTTTCCTCTTTAATTGAAAAGCTGAAAATTTGTAAAAGTATATTTATACTGCAGTGAGTTCAGATTAATTTTTTTCATTCACGTGCTGCAGATGGATACATTTTGATTGTGCTATCATAGAAACACACGATCAGCATATGCATATGTAAAAATGCATCTCCAGCACAAGAATATTCATGCTAATTTTTTTTTTTTTACTAATTTTCTTGTTAGTGTAAATAGTCATATTTCAGCAGTAAGGCTTTCTAATAAAGTAAACTAGACCATTTAATCTGCTCATCAGTGTTTCACCAATACAGTCTGCTTTTGCAGCTGTGCATATTGTTTGTTGTTAATTATAATGTCTAATTATTATTTTATTTCATACTTGTCTTGCCAATACTTGCACTATGTGTGGTCAAGTGTCCTCCCCTCTAGCGTGAAATCAATTGTTTTATCAAGCATAATTATCAAGAATTCTGAGACTGACACACTTTGCATTATTTATGACAGACAATTTATATTTAAACCTGATTTCTGTCTTTATATACGAGTATTTCACCCAGTAATATTGTGTTAAAACAGCAGCATTACGACCGACATCGAAATCCTGTTAGACTAAGCAGTAACTCGATATTCCAGGTGACCAATGTTTAACACGACATGGCATGTGTTTTCCCAGGGGACTCTACAACAAATCTGAAGAAACATTTACAAAGTTATTATTGCTATATATTATATTATATTATATATATATATTTGCTCTGTGATCATAAGCTCAAACTCCGGTGCTTTTTTAGTGGAAAAGTATCAGGTTTTAGAAGCAGGTCTCAGTGGCACATGACAGTAAGACTGCTAAAAATCTCATTAATCTGAAAAGCCAGATTTAAATTACCTTTAACCTTCTTAATCTTACAGACATGCAGATTTATTATATGTGATTTTTTTGTTTCAGTGATAAAAACCCTAAGCAATTGTTTCAGCCTTGGTACGCAAGAAGTGGTAGTGTTTTGTCACTTTCTCTGTGTCTTACTCCCTCTTTTCCATAGACATCCACCTGGGTACCCATGTGGTCCGTGCTGTGGATTTCAGGATTACCGTGTCCAAATCCTTAGGTCACCATTTACCGCATTTTAGTTTTTATGGAAATTATGTACTTACATGCTCCACATTTCCAGTAAGCCTGTGTAATTAAAATCCTACGTGCCCCACGTTTCTTGTAAATAGGAATAGAGTTATTCACCAGCCCTTGATGCAAGGAGCTCTTTACAAAAATCTCCCATCTACTCTATTCACTTGTTAAACGTACTGAGAACTAGTTTGCAGTTGGCAGTAGATCATTTAGAAATAACTCGATTCTCTTTGTTAACATTGTGAGAAGCTATCACCATGTAAAGAACACAGTAGTTAGCTGTGTCACAATACCCTATAGGAAGACAGCATTCTCCATCCTTCCTGAGCTCCAGAATGTTGGGCTTTTTACATTTCCCCCCCCTTATTTGTGTTTCCTGTCCATTACCATAATTACTGTGACAACTTCCGTTTATTCTATCTGACTACAGTTAGTACAGTCCATACATTCCTGGGCATTTAGCAATTGCTGATGGCTGCTTCACTGGAAGTGGGCGTTAGTTACAGTTAACTGTTAATCAGCGTGCTCTTCTCATGACTAGACTATACAATATCTTGAATGAAGGGTGCTGGAAGAGGACTAGCGTGTGGATGTCTGGTGGAGCTGGGGGTAACCAGGATATGGTAAGAGACAAACCAAACAGATTACAGAACCGAAAGCAAAGTCAGAGTGCCCCCCACCCAGGGAAGTCAGAGGGCTAACAGCTTAAATGGCTCCTAATCACACCATGTTCTTCTCATTAGTCCATCTTTATTTGACATAAGTTTCATCCAGATGATCCTAATGATTGCTGCTAGTTTGTTTTCATTTATTTATTTTGTGTTTCCTAGAGTTTAGGCCCAGTTATGTGTGTGCTGCTTAATTTGTCAACAAATTTTGTAAATATTTCACAGGAAATGGGGCCCAATCAGATGGCTTCATCTCTGCCTGTCCTACACTCATGTATGCGTGTGCCTCTTTCCCCTGGGAGTGTGGCTGTAACGGTCTCAGGTGGTTCTGCCTCACTGCTCCGCCTCCTCCTCAGCTTAACGGACTAGAAGGGAGGGTCTTCTCATAAGACTGGCTTCCTTCCAGCTGCAGCTTCCACATCGTTGCTCAACTCATGCCCACAATGGGGGGGGGGGGTTGGTTGCTGGTTGTCTTATGCATTTGTCTTGTTCTTTTTATTATGGATTTAGAGAAGTTGCACGTTCCATAAAAATGCTTACCTTTCACAGATTTTCCTTAGCCACAGTTCCCAAACCTACATCATCACTATCACCAAGTAGCCTGGAAATTGTTACGTCTCATTTTGCTTGGTCTCCGTTACCTAGACGGACCTTACAGATTGAACTGAATTCTGGTGCTGTTCAAATTTTGTCTTGCCCTTCACATTAAAAGTTTCTATGATTATCCTCAGAATACATTGTTACATACATATTTATGTAATTTATCAAAGGATAATCATTAATTACTATCAAAAATACAATGTCAAATTCATTTAAACACTCAATTGGCCAAACTCAATTACGTCTATTATCTGAGAGTAGCCTTTATCAGCACTAAGGCAGTTCCAAGAGTAGTGATTTGCCAACTTGACTTCTGTTTTCTACTGAACACAAGGTAGAGTCAGCATTTAAACCCAAACAGGACAGAAGGTGTCGCATTGTACTGTTCTTCTGTCCATTACCACAAGACCACTGCTTTGGAAGTCTTGGGTCTTCAAAGCGTCCCACTACCCAAATGCATAAAATTGCCATGCAAGTTGTATGGCGCTGTCAACATGACCTGTTATGGTACTTCACAAGGAAAGCTTGAACGTGTTAAGAAAAGTAAATAAAAAATATAGCTTTTATTATAAGAGGAGTATCTTTTTGCTTTACATAAAAAAAAAAACAGCAGATGGGGCATTTAGGATTTAGAATAGTTTGACAGTACATCTGTAGAGCTTTTCTCAACACAGCATGGTCTCATCACAAAGACAGTGACAGATGGGATTTTTGGACTTGGGAAGGTTTGACAGACTAACAGAAGGAAGCCTTGAAATGGAGCTTCAGTGTCATCTGTTCAACCAGCCAGGATGGAGAACATTACTGGTACATGAACGTTATACTGTGATAGGCTGGTTCTCCCAGAAGCTGGGCTGTGGGGCGGTGTAGCTGCAGAGGTCCTGGAAGATGTGTGCGATTTGCTCGTTCTGAAGCTCAGCTGCAACCTCTGGGTTTCCGGTGCCCTGCAGGGACCTGCGGCTATTGACCGCATCCAGCAACTGTTGGCAGTTCATGGGTGTGATCTGCAGAGGCCAGATGAGGCATTGTCCGATTTAGCACCAAATGCTAATGCTTATGGTGTAGCATACAGCTTTATCCACAAACCTGGCATGTACTCAATGTTAAGTGATATAAACTCTCTACGTCTGCTCTGGGTTCTGGTCCAAGATCTCGTCATTTTCTCACCTGGACGATTACTAGCTTGCTTTTGGCAGTGCTGACGTCATGAAATTCTTCTCCGAAGCAGAGGGTAACAGTTGGGTCCGGTGCTGGGTACTGGCCCTCCTGGAAAAGCTGCAGAGCTGAAAAGAAAAGCTGAATTAGAAGAAACCCCCTTTCCCTGCTCTGTGTAATGGTAGCACACTAAAAGGGGGTGGGGGGCCAGTATGCCCCGGACCCCCAGAGATTTTCTTTGTCCTGAGTTGAGAAAGGGAAAAGGCCAGAAGACAACAGAGGAGAGGAACCAAAAACTCCTGAGCAAGGAGGAAACAGTGTAATTAATTTAAGTGCCTTGGGGCAACTGTACTATGGAAGGCACTAGAAAAATAAATCAAATTGATTGCCAAGGTATAGGCACTCACTCTGCCCCGCTCCTGTTAAAGGTCTGCTGTGTTTGAGCGCTTTACCTTGGAGAAACCGGTTTGTGTCGAAGATCTTGACCACAGCATCTCTCTCCAGCTTGCAGGGCCCCGGACTGTGCTGGGAGCACATTCCACTCCAGAAGACCCGACTCTGGCACAGCCGCTTGATGAAGATGCCGTCTTGTCCGGCATGCAGCACAACCCCTCGCTCGAGGTGAGCAAAGAGCTTCCAGGTAAGGTGACGCCGACGCTCGCATTCAATGGTCTGGATGGGTGGGAAGGTGATGTTGTGTAGGCCATCGGGGCTGAGCGAGAACTTCTTTGTCACGGATGCCGAGATGCGGCAGCCTTCCGGGTGGCTGGACAGCATGCTGCCAACCATCTTGCCCCCGTAGAAGAAGGTGATCATCATAGGGGACAGGTCTGTGAAGGAGGTAGAGCAGGCCATGTGTATGGGGCCAGAAGGCCATTCTGGTAGGCCGTTACTGGTGTTTCTACGGTATGTCCAAGGAGAAAAATACAGAAAACATACACACATAAACCAAATCAAAAGTGCCTGCTGGCAGGGCAGCTTGAGGGAGCGTGGCTACCGTGAATGAGAAAAATAGAGAATCAGTGACTGTTAAGTGTAACAATAAAGGTATTCATCATTGACAGTGTCTGTGGTCCTCTTTGTTTAAGCCCGTTTTAGTCTTTTTTTGTGAAATTAACACGAACTGTTACAAAAGCCAAATCCAAAAAGCTGATACCAGCAAAACGGTGAGGGATATTAGCCAACACCACCCTGAGATGAAAACCAAAGCTGAAGTCAACAAAAAGTGATTGTCAAGCCACAAAACCCAAGCTCTTCTAAGAATGTCTTCTACTTCCCCTTTTTGGGTTGAACTGTTCCTGTCGTTAGTCACAAAATGGCAGGACATTTAGACCTATGAAATGTGCACAGATACACAAATAAAGGGACAGTGTTCTTACAAAAGCCCTGTGACCAGCAATCTTCACTGGGGTCCTGGGTGGCTGACTGGCTCTGCTTCAAGTTACCTACATGGTCCGCATGTGCTGGCTGGATGGGTGAAAATGACATTCCAGTATTCACTAGTATTATCATCATCATCATCACCATCATCATCATCATCAAATTTCCATGTGTTACTGTCGTTCTTGTTAACCACATTAAGGAACTGACAGCACCATCAACCACATTCATAAGATCTGAGCACTGTTAGTATGGGTACAATTTTAATCAATAACTGTGCGTACAGCAAAGGCTTCTACAGCCATTTATAGGATGTGTAGGTCACTAGTGAAGCACCTGTGTTAGGAGAAGTCTGCCTCACCTCCTTCATCAGCCTGTCCAGCTCTGAAGAGCTGTGTTCCATGTCTGTAACCTCGGTACAGGTGCTGCCACTCAGGGTTGCTGCGTTTCTGCCTGCAGGGAACGGGAATGTTTGCTATGTCAACCGCGTTTCGAAATCCGTCATCCATGCTGTCACACGCTCAGTAGTTGCGTCCCAAATGTCCAATCACATTACAAACTCTTCTCTGTTCTGCACTCTCTGGGAAGCTATGCACAAGCAACAAGAGAATGCCATGTAGTCACGGAACATAGGAACACAGATACATGGTTCTGGGTGGCACGGTGGCTACGTGGTTAGCACGTCTGCCTCACAGCGAGAAGGTTCCGGGTTCGATTGTCGTGGCTGACTGAGGCCTTTCTGTACGGAGTTTTCATGTTTTCTCCAGGTACTCCGGTTTCCTCCCACAGTCCAAAGACATGCAGGTTAGGTCAATTGACTTTTCTAAATTGCCCGTAGGTGTGAGTGTGTATAGGTGTTCATCTCTGTGTTGGCCCTGTGGTGGATTGGCAACCTGCCCAGGGTGTGCCCTGCCTCTCACCTGAAGTCAGCTGGGATTGGCTCTAGCTTCCCCGTGACCCTGACAGATAAGCGGTATAGAAAACGGATGGATATACGGCTCTCCTGACTACAAAGAGCAAAGGTTTCGTTCCATGGTGTCTAATTACTCACATTTCTGTTCCTCATCTGGGATGATTCTGTAGACCTTGTAGGGCTCCGATATATCCAGCTGAGAGCGCTCTGTCACCTCCTCGAAGTCCGGGCTCTTGTTCAAGGCACATCGTAGTCTGGTCTTCCATGTGGCAGGCTCTGCCTTGTCGCCCTCTTTAAACTTACCTTTGAACATAGCCCAGGCCTAGAGAGAGGCAGACAGAACAGGCTTTCAGGTGAAAGGCACAGCAACAAGCTGCCTGCTTTTCACACAGCTAAAAAGGTGACCTCGGTGACGTGGACATGAGTGGGAGTATGTCATAGAAATATGAACACCTGCTCTAACTACTCATTTACGATTCATGTAAAAGTGACTTATCTCCTGTTCAGACATTGGATCAAAATGTCAAACGCTGTTCCCAAATTCATTTCCAGTAATCTCCAACAGTAACTTCACTCAGACGTATGAAACACACACAAACATAATCAACATGATCCCCATTAACTCCTTAAAATCAAAAACAAACTTCAGACCAATATTTAATAAAGAAGCATCATTAGCAACGATGATGTTTTAATGAGCCGAGAAGCGGAGCCAAGAAGCTTCAGGTAAACAGACTGAACATCTGGTTCTGAACCACCTCCTAAAATCAGTCATGCATACTTTTTTTAATCAGCTAAAGCAGACACTGACTGCCATTTTACAAAACTGCCAATTTGTAAAGACTGCATTAAAGATTATTCATGAAGGGAGCCATGTCAGGTGACTATAAAAATGTAGATATTTTGAAGCTACTTATACTATAGCTGGATGGCTCAGTGGGTAGAAGACCTCCAGGATTAGGGATTCAAATCCCACCTCTGCTCTGTCTGTGGCATTTGCATGTTCTGTTTATGTCATGTGAGTTTCTCCTCCTGTGGTCAAATAACACGTAGTTAGGCTCACTGACTTCACAGTATTGCCTGTGGAGTATGTATGTGTCCTTAATTCTGAGGCATATCTCAGCCTTGCACCCAGCTGCCTGTGATAGGCTCCTGGCCCCACTGTCACCTATGAGCAAGTTGAGTGGTTAGGAGATGAATGGATGAAGGATATTTTTCACATATAATTCAGTCCCAACAGAAATTAGTCATGAAAAAGAACTTCTACATATACTCTTGTGTCATGTTTAATTTTCTCTTAGTGCAGTGGAACAGTTTTAAGATGTGTTTATATAATGTTATAGATTGCTCCTAAACATTCTGTACAGGTTTGTGAAAATAAGAAAACAAACGCCTTACTTTAAATATGGATGCGTCCACGTCCTGGTTGTAATCCTGCTTCCCCGCATGTTTCCATGGTATACGAAACATGGTCCGGGCTTCATCCTCCCATAAGAGACCAGGGTAGCAACTACTGTTGATCTGCTCAATCAGCCACTGCCTCAGCCTTCGTCCACCGGACTTCACTGCCATCTTATTAAACAGCATTAGTGGCACAGTGAGTGGAGATCATGCAGACAGTACACGGCGCTAAGATGGGTAAGATCTATCATACATGTATAACTCACGGTTTGGCATGGTGCATGTAAATCTGAATGGTGCAGTAAAGTTTGCTAATGCATACGCAGGTATACAGTAAGAAGGGGGAAAAAAAACCACTAATTACCTTGTCAAGATGTAGAGCGCACCCGATCCAGCGTGGGAACACTGGAATTTCACTATGGTATTTCATTCATATATAATCACACTGATAGTGACGTTTTCTCTCAGCCAATCACATTAGAGAAAGGCGTCCCAGCTATCCAATGGGAAGGCGAGGTTTCCCCTAAACTGCGTGTTTTCCGAGAAATAAGGCATGGAGAATTCATTGTTTCTTTCTCTTTAACGCCGTCACTGTAGTTGTACACGTTTTCCCGGTGTATTTTATGGTATTTCCTTCTACACGAATTAAAAACACCTGTAGTCCCGTAGGAGGGTGTTGTCGTGCGTTCTGTGGTTTCCCCCTTTTGGCGTTCTTTATCCATTTAAATACATTCTTTCTACTGTTTGTGTTATCGGAAAGCTGCTTCCTCTGTTCAGTCCAGTGTTGTGTTTGTTTGTTCTGCTCCATTGTTATAATGGGAAGAGGAAATAGAAAGTGTCACCTTAGTTAACACGAATAACTGGGTAAGGGACGCTTGTAGCTTCCTGTGTACGTGGGAATCCCCCTCCGCCTTTTGTCCAGCAACATTCGTCGCACTTTTAAACACAACACTCATTCTTCATAACGAAAACACAAAGTGTTTTCTTCTCATGTGTGCGCCTTTTGGTGTTTCACAGTATTCTGCAGGTTGTTCACTCCACATCGCTGAGTCAGCAGCTCCACACTTACTTCCCCAACACCCACCAGCACGCTGAATCAAACTTTACAGGAACCGCTGACGAAAGTGGAGGTGGGGTTTAAGGGAAGCGTTCTTCATGCATATAGACATGTACCTCAGTGAATATCAATACGAGGCATTATATTAATGACAGAGACCGACTGCCAGCAGTTTAGTAGCTGGAGCACACTGGGAGGTGGATTCCAATTTTACTTGAAGAACATCAAACTCTGTCATTCTAGCTTTAAAGCACAGAGTGACCAGAGCAGTCCCAAACCGGGACCCTTCAGGAGCAGCATCTGCATGCAGTAAATCTTAGACTTGGGGGTGGGGGTGCTGGAGTGAAGATTTGTCAGGTTTTTTGTCAGGCACATCAGGACACATACGAGCATGAAATCAGGACTGTCTCCATAAAGCTGGGACGACTAGTTACCCTATCAAAGCATGAATATAGCTGTTCTCACACCTTACAAACTACCCCACTGCTCCCCCCCATTTCTGCTCTTGCCTAACACTACAATGCACTGAACGTCTGCCTCAGATCTAACCGTATGTGTTCTGTGACAATTCAGCCAGGTCCGCCTCAGATCTAACTGTATGTGTTCTCTGATAATTCAGCCAGGTCTGCCCCAGATCTAACTGTATGTGTTCTGTGACTCTTTGGGTAGCTCAGTGCCACTATTGAAAGACACGTTCAAATGTGGAACTGTGTCTTTAAATGATTTTACATAGCACATCTTTACATCCAGATTTTATGTAGCATTCACTTACAGTAATTAATTCAGATTCATGTTAAAATACATATTTTACAGATTTCTGATTTAAGTACACCATGCAGAAATTGTACCAATATTTATCTACTGAACATCTGCGTTTGAACGTGTCAGATTAGGGTCATGGACTTCTCTACTCTAGACTGCCGAATAAGCCTTGCACACTCAAGTTACTAATTCCCTCTCAGCAGCTTCTGTGAGCCACATCCAGCAGACTTCACTGTGAGGATGGTGCTACTATGAAAACCTGCAGAGGGGACTCAACCTGCACAGTTCTGGAGGAAGCTGGACCTCCTCAGCTGTTTCACTACTGAGTGGGCTCAATTTGAGGAAGGTCTTGCAGCGTTGGGCAGATAAGATTGGTACATGTAGGTGGTGAGACTAAACGGTGCATAAATCACTCTCTAGAAGCTTCTATCAGTTCTCTAGGCATATCGCAGAATCCCTGGCGGTTCTCACAACCAGCGTATGCCTCGCTCAGGTATTTCAGCTGGTTCCACTGGAGCCATAGGTACTGTAGGGCAGGGAGTACAAGCCTGGGGCCTGGTTCATCCAGCTCTGCTCTCCGTTCCTCTCTCTCTCCAATTGCTTCTGATCCTCGTACCGCCTCAGGAGCTCCCCTACCTGCTCCTGGTCCTTGAAGGGGCTACGGCTGTAGCTGGACCGCAGCCAAGCACGGTACTGGGGGAAATAATGAGGAACGTGAGCGAAGAGATAAAATGCACTGGCACAGTAGGCAAACAAACTATCAGAAGTCATTAGAATAAAAGTGTGGAGAGGTACAGATCAGTGAGCCTTTAAATATCTATTCGAATATGGCAAAGATCATTCATAAGAAGCAGATGACATAAGACACCACCAGGACGTTGCCTAGATCAGCTCATCTAAATCACAGATGAAAAGCCCAGGAGCTTCATCTTAAGAACTTCATCAGAAAGAACTTCATGGTCTTTTTTGAGGCCTTTTGTCAAGCAATGATCAATCTGGGTATGTTATAACAATATCACAAATGCTTCACTATTCTGAACTCTCCTGGAGAATATCAACTAATGACCCTCTACTTGAATAAGTCCAAATTCGAGCCAATTTGAAATATGCAGAAAGAGCACTTTAGGCCTTTTGGAGCTATGTAAACAAAGGCTTTGTGGTGTAATTAAACCAAAATTCAACTGTTTGGTTCCAAATTGTACATTGCAAATCACAGAGAGAACATCAAGGCGCTTGCAAGTTATGGAAGCTGTACATTGATACAGGGGTAAGTCCTGGACCAGTTGTAAACGTAGATGGGCAACTGGAGGATGCCAGATGCAGACAGATTTCCAAAGAAAACCTGTCCACTGCCAGAAAACTGAAATAGGACATCATCCTTTCAAGGTGACAATGGGCACCAGTGGGCCTGGCTAAAGTACAAAAGGCTTGGGGACTGAGCCAGTCGGAGCTCCGGTAATGTGACGTAAACAGAATCCACCAAAGGTCTCGCCAAAGTCAACTGAGACTGAGCATCTTTGTAATCAGGAATTGGTCTACTTTGGCAGCATTAACTTGCTTCTTAGGATTTCATTGATTTTCATTTGTCTTGGGTTTGCGAAAAGAAGGTCAGCACTTTTAAACTGGTGTGCAATCATTCAGTTCCTGTGTGTGCACAGTCTTTCAGATTCTGTTCTGGCCTTGCATCTTTGAAGTTCAATTTTCTTACTGGAAAACAATAGTGTTTATTGTATTTAACCTCTGGTGTTTCTCCATCATCCAAGTCCGGATGAGGCTGTCTAACAGCGTGGGAGGTTACACTGTATTCTGGTCCAGGGGAATTCCTCCGCCCTTTTAAAAATATCCTGTGGACTTCCCAAGAATACGTTCATATTTGGCATCCCACTGCACTACACTGGGATAGACAGCGGTATTGAGTATTATTAATTTACCTTTCTGTAAATGACAGAAAACAGTCATTCAAATGGTGAAAATGCACATTTCTATTATGTGACAATACCTCTGGTCCTGGTTTTAATATTACATCAGATTTTCAGTTCTGCTGATACATGTGTGATCAGCCACCTGCTGACCATAGATATTAACGTGAGGCCCAGGGCTGGAAACACCCGTGGATTGTGCGGTGTAATTAACTTCAAACAGGAATTATTTTGGCTCATGGTTAGGGAGAAACCAGAAGGCAGTCCCCTGGGGGAAAAAAAAAAAATTTAAATACTCAGACTCTGAGGGTAGTGGTTAACGGCTTTTGGGGCAAAGCTTGAGTCAGATACTGGCATTACTGTGCATGAATGAATGAATGAATGAATGGGTTAGGAAGGGCAGGGAATGAATCAGTCTTCTCTGCACATGGAAGTGGGTAGAAAGTCAAGGGAAACTGGTGAGAAAGTTACAGGCTGGACTTGGGACGCCTCTAAAATGTGGATGTTTTTCCTGCACAGGGGCCAAAGTGGTTGTAGGGGAAATACTAGCCATCTTTGGATAAGGACATGACATTCTACACACTTTTAAAAAATAAGGGGTATTTACAAACTATTTTGCAGGAAGCATTAGCACGAGTTTAAAGAAACGGCTTTGTTAGCAGAAAAGAGACACTGGCACCCGAAGGTTACAGACAAACATCACTAGCATACAGCTGCTTCGGTTAGCAAATCACGGTGTTATGTTTTATGTGTGTGTGTGGAGGGCGGGGCTCAGTTTGTGCTCCAACAGAACCGGCCTGAGCTTAACCAGCATGCCTACAATGAACCAAGCTTTATACAAGTTTAAATCCTAACCAATTTTATTCTTATTGATTATTACCTTAGATATTTTCTCTATCTTTCTACTCTGAAACAGACAGAACTCATTAGTAATTTTGTAAGAAAGTAAATAAATTGAAATCAGACATATCTAGTTCCCTTCCTTTTAGTTTACTTTGTGAGATCTTACATTATGTGCATAAGATTTTCTCTTTCCCATATCAATACATAGCAAAATGTTTCAATCCAACAGACTCAGATCTTAACTCTGTACAACTAGTTTTTTTCCAGTCATTTGCTGATCTTTATGTGAAGTTTGAAAAGTTCAGAGTATCACAGTCTCAGAGTAAAAGTTCAAAAGTATTGTTCAGAGGTACGCATCCATAAATTACTTTTCCGACTGCTTATCACAGAAACGAGGTGTGCACACGCAATCACATGTCATGGGTAGTTTAGAGATGCTAATTTAACATCCCTGCATCTCTATGGATTGTGAGAAAACACCACTGCACTCAGAGTAATCCCACACAGCATAGGGAGACCATGCAAACTTCAAAGACAAACGGAAAAGGTGGGATTTGAACCTTTAACCCCTACCCACTGGGTCATGGTGCCTCCCATAGGTGGGCATACTCAAAGTCAGTGGTGAGTGGTTAGCTAATAGTGAGTGGGTTGAGACATCGTTAAAGTGCTGGGGTGTTGACCAATCTGCTATCATAAGATTGCACCTCTAGGCCGAGGCAGGTCACAATCCAATCATGCAGTTATTCATCAGTTAGCTGGGCAGACAGGATTCGTGGTGCATTCCCAAATGGCTCCACTCAATATTCCCTTGTCTTCTCTTTGTATTTCTAATGCACAGAGCCATCCAAATGGGTCTTACTGAAGTAAAACTAGAGGGCATTTCCTAGAGAAAATGTGTGTGACTGCTGGTTGCATTAGCTATAGAAGGATGGAGGGATGAATGAAACAACAGTAGAGTGAGGGATGAGTGCCATCAGAAGGAAAGTAAAGTGCTGTACTTTTGCTGTAGAATACATTTACCAAGTTTTGTGATTCTAGCTTAAAAGATGAAGCAGTAAAATCAATGGGTTCTAATGGGAGGATGGAGGGATGAAACGAAACAATAGAAGGGTGCCATTAGTTTGAAAGCAGTTAAATGTTGTACCTTTGCTGTAGAATACATATACCAAGTTTCATGGCTCATTGTATGTCTATAAGATGTCTACAATATTCCTATAGTATGAGGATGGAGGGATGAAAAAGAAAGAAGTGATAGAGGTATAGAAAGAGGTGGAGGGCTTTGTAGCATTGCCCGGAACATGTGTAGTAAATTTGGAGGTATTATTTCGAAAATTGACCATATGGGAACAGTTTGAAAAATTTCCCAAAGTCTATGGGAAAAACGGATGGAATGAGGGATAAAAAAAGAGGGTTGTGGGTGGTATATCAAAAAGGAAAATACACGGACCCTTCTCCTCAATGGGCTGAACATTTTGCATTTAGAACAAAGTTTCTAACACAAAAACTGTAGGAGGAGTTAGGTGCCAAAAAAGTGGGAAGAATAAGAAAAAATGAGAACATACTGTGATTGATGTAACCAGCAATCACACAAATATGTGAGAACATACTGTGATTGATGTAACCAGCAATCACACAAATATGTGAGAGAACGTACTGTGATTGATGTAACCAGCAATCACACAAATATGTGAGAGAACATACTGTGATTGATGTAACCAGCAATCACACAACAAGCATCTGTGTGTAGCTGCCTTCCATGGACTGTGAGGTCTGCCAGCCTTTCTTAGAGATCAGGTTCCAGAAAGCGGGTTTAACAAATCCTATAGCAGGGCTTGCAAAATTTCAACATCCCTGGTAGCCCTTTGGGCAGGCACTCTTCAGACTTTGGTAGCCCAAAAAGAATTTAATTAGCCTGAATGAAAAATAATTTCTTAATGTAGAAAGTTAGATATAGTCGAAAAATCAACCAAAGGCAAATAGCAACAATCATGCATAAATTATTCAACAATCAAGTAACAATCATCAACATCAATCAACATAAATATACATTCAATTGTAACTGAAACTTGTATGAGCAATATGATGAATTTGAACATGAATTAGTCTGTGTCAGATTCTGACCTGTCTGTTTCGGCTGAGTAGAGCTGAGATATTGGTGTGAATCCACGCACACACACGTGTCAGTGATTTCGCAGGCTATAATTTAATTAGCTTCACTGCCCATGCAAACTCTACGGAGCCCCTAAAGGGACATGGGTAAACAAAAAAACCCTTTTAAACGCTCATGTGAGCACCAGAAAGTTTCATGTGCGCATGTGAAACTGTAAAGGACTTTTTTTGTTTGCCCACGTCCCTTTAGGGGCTCCATAAAACTCTAAAACGTAGTAACAGTAAATAAATGAAGTGAGAACTACACTCCTTTACAGGGGGTGGCAGCTATGCACCAACTGTGTTTGCCAAACATCATATGAAAGAGAGAAGAGAGAAGTAAACTCATTACATGCACTCACAGGCCTACACGTCTCCGCAGACAAATCATTGTGATTAAAAACCTGTTTGTTCTGTGATCGTTTTTTTTTCCCCCACTCAAAAAGCAAGACATGAGAGCGGACAAAGAGAATAAAGGAAGGAATTTGATTTCACTCAGAGTATAATTTCAGGTAACCCGTTGGGTAGGGTGGTGTTACATTTTGGTAGCCCGATGGGATAAGTTAATAGCCCTGGAATGTCGGGCCACCGATTTTGCAAGCCCCGCTATAGTCAAAACTGAATTCTGGAGAAAATCGGGGAGGTTCGGGGAATCAACAAATTCTGAAGTCGGGCATTCAGGTTTCTCCAATGAGAATTCAGCTTTAACTATAGGATCTGCTCCCCAGGACCCAACTGCATCTTCAGTATGTAAACATAAAAAGCAACAATCCCTGCTTGAAGCCTGAATGCGGGGCTCAAACAGCCTTGAAGATTTAGAACCAGCCCCAAAAACCGACCGATGAACACGGTTCCAGTGCAGGACACGCGAGAGAGATACCACTTTGTGGGAAAAGGCAATGGGCCAATGTAAAAACCCACCTCTGGTCAAATCACAGCAGCATTGGGAGGTAATAAAAGGACAGGCCTTCCTGCCGACGCCTGTCACGGACTTCTGGTAGTGACACACGTCATTAAGCAGGATGCCACCTGTCTGCATGAATTTTCCTGCTCACACTAAAGTCACACTGGCACGAGTAACTTAACAGGCTGAGGCTACCGCAACCCCTGCATGGACCCCACCCTGACCCACCAAAAGCACAGGTCTGTTCACTTATGGATGACCTCATCATTCAGTCATTTTCACAACTCATGTAGTATTTAAGATTCACTAGGCAAAAATAACTTAATACAGCTTGAATGTCTATAAGAACACCTATTCAAAACAAGCAGATTCCACACTAAAACAGATTTTACATGAATTTATTGGAAATATTATGACCATAATGAATGTAATTTTAAATCCGATACTAAAAACGATCAAATGAGTTCTTACAGTATTACAGATTACACAATGACCCTGGGATTTAGTGATGGGACAAATGAGGCTTCAAATCCCGTGGTGGGTGGGAGTTCTGCCTAAAATCTCACTATGCCATCAATCTGCCAAATCATATCATCGGGTGCTTCTGAAATGCAGTTCTGATAATCAGATATTTCTGAATATTATGGAATTTCCCTTTTGAGTGGATGTAATGATATTCAGGGATTAATGATTACAAGGAAGATGGCGAAGTCTATTTTACGTTAATACCATAAACATACAGCAGGATGCGGTAGAGGGTGTGAGACAGTTACTCTAGTAGCTAGTGGACGAGTCTACATAGAAGTTAGTTTTTTTGCACTACATGGGTTCTCCTGGTCCTTTAACAGACCCGGAGAGGACGGCACGTACCTCAGACAGCAGGGTTTTCTGGAACTCCTGCAGCTGCCGTTGGAAGCCGTAGTTCGGGCCGACGAAGGAGCGCACCGCCTGGACTGCGGAGAGACACTCCCCCCAGCTGTAGGTGGTCACGGTCATCAGGTAGGCCACCACCAATGTGGTGCTGCGGGACACTCCGGCCAGACTGCAGCCCAGAAGCAGGATTAACGTGACGAGCTGGGATTGGTCTATGGACCTAAATCCTTTGGCTTGACTCAGGCGGCCCCCTTAAAGTACGGATCATTAAACTCTGTCCAGAAAATTAATTCCCAGTTATACTGCATTTTATCCACTTAAACATTTTATCCCTTCACACATACGGATATTTCAAGTTAAATATTATTGGAACACTAAAGTTGCTCAGGCATGACAACTTGAGCTGAACCTGCAGTTCTCTCCGCCCATGTGACTTTCTCAAGAGTCACTTCCACCAACTCATACAGCGGTGCATTTTATGCTGATGATGCATGCTGTGTCTCCTGGGTATTATGAGTCCATATCGCCACTACTCTCTTTAACCAGAGTGCCGCTAAAGCATATCATACATCGAGTTAAAATAATTTAAGCCAACAATAAACAGCCCCAATAAAAGCAGATAAAACCTGACCATAGCTGGAGTATTATACAACTCCTGGATCCCTTCAGAATTACTGATAACCCTGGGCGTAGAGGTTCAAATTTACGATACACAGCCGCAGAGCTCTCTGTGCTGTGGAGTATACTCGGATAGTGACTTCAGAAACTTACCAGTGGACCAGGCAGGCACCCCCGCCGAGACGGCTCTCATGAATGAAGCTGATGCACTCCTTGAAGTGCTGCAACCTACCAGAAGAATACTGGTGATTGAAGACGACAACCGATGCCCCCCCAACCATGTATCTCAGCAGTGTGCTGGGCGGCCACAATAATCTGGCCACCAGGGGGCTCCACTGTCAGATTTGAGTGAAAACTGCACGCACACTGCATACACACTATAAACAGACTGAGATTAACGGTTCTTGCATGAACAGAAAGTGCACAGCCAAAATATACGTCCATAATTCCATATGCTATATTATTATCGTCTTCAAGATGGTATTAAATGCTATAAATATACATCTGAAATTAAAGCTGAATTTTACTAAACTGGTATAATTTTTATTAAATTATGGACATGAAAACGAGAAATACCACATGAACCTCTCTCTCACACAAAGTTAAAACTGACTCTGTGCTAAAACTAAGCAGAAGGCATAGAGCTATACTCCTGCCTTCCCAGTAACGCACTAGTCAAAGCAAGGTGTATCATACATGGCAGAGGTTGTTTGGTCGCGGGTTAGTCATGGAGGTCCAGAGACAAACATCTAACGTGGTAGAATAAAATCACTAAGTCCAGGACAATGGACTGTAATAAGTACAATGCAGAGATGTAATGTTAGGAAGCACACTGGTACTAGCCTTCTCATAAGATCATCTGCTAAAGGATGAACCCACACACGGAAACTCACAGGTTCTGACTGGAAGAATCTGATGCTTCTATGCACAGGTAGGTCATGCCCTGTTTGAGGAGAAGACGAGAACAATTCAGCCAAGGAATTTAAAAAAATATACATACATTTACCTCAGTTAGCTGGCAGCCGTGCCCACTCTCACACAGAAATGTGATTACATATAATATTCTACAGTATATCTAAAATGCTTACCAGGAAGAGTGGCTTGAAGATGGATGATTATATTGTATTCTTTTTCCACTCTTTACAGTTGTGTTTTCTTCCACAACAATCCTTTTGTGGCATTAAATTATTTTTTCCCCTACGCGCTGTGTCAAAACTAAGAAAAATGTACATTTTACGAGACTTAGTAACTATCGATATGACTACAGCACCTAGTGACACCTTATTACTATTGATTTACTAGGGATTTACTGCCGCCTTGTGGTCAAACCTAAAAGTTACAGAAGAAAAATGAGCGTACGTATGGGCATTTTAATTCCAGGAAGCAGGTTTCTAATCTAAGAACCCTACTCCCTACTATGGGGCGGCATCCTATTCAGCTCCTCCTTCCCATCACCCCTGTACAACCCTGTATTGGATAAATGGGTTCGAGACAAATGGATGGATGGTGGAATTCAGCTTGGACTGATTTCTTTAACCTACAATGCTAGGTACTTTCAATGCATATTTAATTGCATGAGTCTAGCTAATTATGACTTACAAAAATCAGAATAGTAACAAGAAAAGCTTCAGCATCTGCCCCTCAAAAAACATCTTTAACTTGCTACATAATGGGTATCAGTGGCTGTTCAGCAGAAAGTTATACAATAGTTTATGGTTCCTACGTAAAAAGGGTTAAATAGTCTCCAATTAATTTTATTGATGTTTATCGATAGTGTACCAGAATTCCTCACAGGGTATAACAGAAGATGAGCACTATGACGCTGAGAGAAAAGGGGACAGCACCACCACTCTCACACTAGGGTGCGCCCTCTACTGGTGTGGTGGCTCCTTGCTCACCTCTATCACTGGTTTGGCACTGTTGTACACAGACAGGATGTGCGTGATCCCATTCTTAGATAAACTCTCCTTGTTTTCAGAGTCTGTGAATGTAAATTTTTTTATTAATTATTGGGTCGCAGACTTAGACATTTTAATGAATTCAGCTTGCAATGCCTGACAAGCACACAGAAATATTCAGACATTTTCAACTACTTTCAAAAACTAAAATACACAATACGTTGAAGTATCTGTAACTATAAACACTACGGTGGACAGTGCTCATCAATGGTCATACCAGTAAACAAATATGGTAAATAGTAATACGATTTTCACATGGGGGGGGGTTGCGCCAATATTTATAAAAATCGGGGGAGTCATACACTGGAGAAAAGAGAAAGCCCTTGGCATGGGACAACTTAGAGTTCAGCCAAAAAAAAATTATGGATCAACATTACGTTAACTAGAAAAAAATTTGCAGTTAATGACATCAAAAGTGCCAAACCAACAGGCCAGGTAGGAGCAACAATGAAGAGTCCACAGGAGTCCCGTCTTAATGGACTCCACAGCCTGTGGTCCGCAGCTTGGCTTATTCAACTCCAGGCAATGAGTCACATCTCTCTGGTCTATTTTCAGCCATTGAGCTGAGTGCTCACTCTTCTGTGTTGTGACCACCTGATCTGTTATAAATAGAACTGAGCCCTGTGTTAGCACTAAGCCATTGGCATGGCTAGTTTTTCCTCATAAAATAATTAAGAAAATAATAAAATAAGCTTATTTGATACTGAAACTGAGCACCACATTAGAAAAATTGTATGTTTAGTTAATCTGTTCAACAATAGCAGGGGTCCAGCTCATAAAGAAAAAAAAAAAAGATGATGCATAATGAGAAGGGGAGGGGCATTGCTTAACGCTGCACTCTACAGTGCGTGCCTCACGTTTTTTAAAATCCATGTAAATTTGACTGCCAGTTGGAGTGGTAAATTAGCCATATTAAAACTGACAGAGGTTTCCCTTAAACTTATTACCTAGCAATTAAGCTCTTCATTTCACTGACCTTCAGTTAGAATGTTTCACCCCTTTTACACCTAAGTACATTTATTCAACAAAACAAGACTTGGGTCTTTCAGCTCCAATTTCAATGCAATGTGTACTGAAACATCCACCTAGCACACTCTTAACAGAAATAAATATACTGACACTGAAATCTGAGCGGCAACTGAAAAAGCTGCGGCATTTGTGGACTAACCAAAGGCAATCTTGGGGATTATTACTACCTACACGTATGACAAAAGCGCGCATTCACTCCAAAGGTCTGCATGCCAGTGGTTAGGCCAGAATTGATAGATGTAGTGTTGCAAACAGATGCCTAAGGAAGAGCTGCTAGTACCAGGGTCAGGATTGGAAGGGCTTCACCCCCTGATCCTTGCAGAGTGGTGTCTTTTGTATGCCGATGTCACCACACTTTTGCAGTGTTTTGCTGAAAGACTCACCATCAACGAGACTGCTCAGAAAACAGAGACACATTAGCACACTACCAAAGGTGTGCTCCCATCCTTCCCTGCACATTGTCCATACAATGTGGCTACGTTTACGGGCAACTTCCTACACGACTTACAGTACTTAGCAGGTGTATTTATAAAAAGAGGAAGAATTTC
This sequence comes from Gymnarchus niloticus, assembly GCA_009936485.2. Classification (NCBI taxonomy): domain Eukaryota; kingdom Metazoa; phylum Chordata; class Actinopteri; order Osteoglossiformes; family Gymnarchidae; genus Gymnarchus; species Gymnarchus niloticus. Next base: position 20,465 of record JAACJT020002843.1, on the reverse strand, counting down.
ATCAGCCAGACGGCTCTATCCACAGTAGACGAGGCAGGTAGCTGGAGGTCGGTCTTGGTGTTAAAATGCCGAGTGTGAGAGGACGGTGAAGGAATTTTAAGACCTTTCTGAATATATCTTTTAGTAAAAACAGTCCTACCTCTTATATTTCCGAGATATAACCCATCAACGACCTGCGGAGGGAAGGGAGATTTAAGAACACGTTTACTGCATTAACATATGGAGATAATGAATATCAGAATATATTGCATATATTTTCACAACAACGGGGTGTAGAATCAGAACCAGACACACACTGACCACAGCAGAATTTAATACCTACAGATAGGAATAATAAAAATAGACGTTCCTGCAGTATCACGGGGCCACCAGATTTCCTTTTGAGACCAAAATAATATTCTAATAAATGAATAAACAGCTGAGTGTCATGTGGGAAACGTCTCTATTGAGCTGTGTTAGTCTAGTCCGGAAGTAAACTGCTCTTTTGTTACCCTGGAAAAAAAAACAAAAAAAAAAAAAACACAAGTTTACCTGCTCATTAATCTGGTAATTTATATACGTGACCTGCATCGATAAGGCAATGTAGGGTGAAGACGGTCAGAGTTTCATTTATTTTCAATCATTTCAATTTCAGATCCACTCCAAACAAACCAGCGCACAGACTTGCATATGGAGAAGGAGTCGGTAAATGATTAATATATATTACATATATTATATATATAAACCGCAATGTTGAGGAGAAGACATACACAGTGCGTCACAAAGTCAGACAGAAGTACAAAGTGAAACGGATCATCCATGTCATACTGAGTTTCGCCAGATGAACACACCAAAGGAAACGAGATGAAAAGGAACCCGGACGCCGATTTCCTGAAATCCGCACGGTACCTTGCTCATTCCACTGCCCATGGCTCCGGAGGAGGACACGGCGGCTCTCTGAAGTTAAAGCCCACTTCGCACACAGAGTGGACCGCAATGGAATCCCAGCGGGCTGCTCCCACATGACATGTGCCCTTTGAGGAGCCCCCCCCTTTTCCATCATCTCCTCCCGAGGTCCCCGGGATGGTCATGGCCGGCAGAGGCTCAGTGCTCCGCCGAGAGCCCCGGAGATACTCCAAGCGGAGAAGCGGCACTCAGCCACGGCGTTCCTCCAGATGCATGACCACGACCGAAGTGGCTGAAGGTTCTCCACAGTGGGACCAGAACTCAACCAAGTGCTGCTTTCACTTTCTGCACAAAGAGGATAGTCAGGATAGCTAAATAGGGCACTGTCATGTTTAATTTTTAATAACACTTAAAGCTACTGTCTATAATTTATATATAATAAGTGATGAGTTCCATTGTCATAGGTAACCATGTTTAATCTTACACTGTTTGGCTTTTGACCGGGGGTCCATTCCATAAAACGAGGATAAGTGAAAGCCGACTTCAGGATTCCTCGATTCCCCTAATTTCTCTAATCAGAATTCAGTATTGACTGCAGGATTTGTTAAACCCGGTTTCTGGAACGGACCTCAAATCACATCTTAAAAAAAAACACTTAAAATGAAAACCACCTAAATAAAAATAGTATAACACAAAATAGCTATGCTTTTATATCTGAGAAATGTTGGCATGTTAATTCTTTTGTCTTTATGTCAGACAATTTTTCCACCACGTCAGCCATCACTTTAAAACATCCTTACCTTATATGGCTGAGCTGTCCTTCTGGACAGTAAAAAGCTCCAGCAGTATAATATGTAAGTATCACATGATCATTTATACTCCAACAGCCCAGTTGAGGGAAATAAGTGAGGAAAACAGGATGGTTAAGAACATTGTTCCAAATGCTGTATTGACACCGGATTGTTGGAAAACATAGGGGAAAAAAGAAAACCAAGAGCTGGGCATGGTCATTTTGAAAAACTATTTTATTTCTCATAAGTTATAATTGGTGCATGAAATGAATATAGAGTTTTAACAATCCTCCCACTTGAACTGTACGTGTCGCAAGGCATCATCCCTGTTTTTCTAAGATCCTGATGTCCATTTTGTCACGGAGGAAGAAGCCTCCATTGAGGCTTTGTCACTTAGAACCTGATTCTCAGCTTTCATACATGATAAAAACTGAACACTCTTCCTTGGCTGAGCAGATTGTCTGACATGCTCAATCACCAAAACCAGAAAATGGCACAGAAAACCCAGTGAACATTTTATTTGGACGACAGAAATATTAAATGGGCATTTATTTTTTTGAAATTACAGCGATATATCCATAAATATCTAAATTACTACGTTCAACAAAGAATATATTACATTACCATTAGATTCAAACAAGCACAATGGGGGGGGGGGGGGGGGGGGGTTTTCCCCAAATCGGGAAAACCGAGAAGAGGGGGGGGGGGTGGGGGGGGCGTTTTCCCGGCCTTGTTGTGGGGGTGGGGGTGACCTGGATCCTACAT